>JAXIVJ010017333.1:0-12500 GCA_036785665.1 Chirona hameri
ATAATTAATAGCGATAGTCAAAGCCGAAGCGTCTGTATTAGGTCTGTTACGTTATGCTTCGGAAATATGTTAATATTTGCGTGCCTTGTCACAATCCTGGATTGATGTATCCGTCCAACTGTTGTACGGTACATGGTCAGTAGAGATCCAGGAAATCTTTGAAAAATATGGTCAGCCTTCGTGCAGCACCATTCAAGATGATTGTAGTGTACCGAGTTCCAATTGGTAACATTTACGCATGTATATCAATCGCTGGCATTTACTCTACTCGCTGCAAGGCTGAAATATCCCGTATACTGGAAAAATGTTATTCGGCTTGCGAGCCTACGACACCATGTTACACCTCTGTTGTCACGGTCGTATATATTGTCCTCAAATGCCAGTACGCAGTATGGATTTACTGCACATCCTCTTATGGCGTGTATTGCTATCTGACATTGTCATAGTCCCTCATATCCTTTTCCATATATTAGCGATTTTGTTCAGTACGACACGTTGATATACAACTCCGCATGACTGTATTATCATACCATTGCCAGTTAGGATAATAAAACGGCCACTGACCGAGCGTCACTCCAAATGATGAATTTGTATATGAATGAATTCGCAACGCATTGGTTCTTCCACAGCATGCGGCACGTGCATGACCGCCGGCCGTGGGCACAGAGCAGCTGCGGCCTGCTCTGAATATTTTGTTGACTCGCGCCCCTTCAACAACCTAATCCTGTCCTCTCATCCCAAGTCGTTCAGTGGCGGCGGAAGGTAATTTCGGATGGGGGGCCAATGGAACCCAGGGGCGCCCCTCGAACCAAGCGCCCTCCCCCCCCCCCTCCCCCCCCCCCCCCAAAAAAAATGGTGCGAAATGATATTCTCTCTAGGATTTAGGCCACAATATTTTACCAGTAAAACGCCTTTCAGGGCGATGACCGAGCGGGCGCGATCTGGTAAAGCTAAAACAGGGTTCAAATATGAAACGGTACGGGAGCACACGTGCGCATTGACTGTGTGTCCCAATAATGAGTAACACATTCAATAGTTTTTACCGTGGTTATATCCAGTGGCGGCTCGTGTCCCTCAAAGCACCTGATGCCCACAGGGCCAAATCCAAAGTTGCATACGGTAGTAGCAGCTCCGACTGCGAGTTTAAGTTACAAACTTAAAACAAATCACAGGCGTAGGCCACGGGGGCTGTGGTCCATGTCCCCACTATTTGATCAGATTTTGTTTTTGTCTAATGAGGAAAATTTGGGCAGTAAATGGTAGATCAAGACGAGAGGAGCTCAAGTCCTATGCACATACATTTGCATAAGGGTGGGGTTCACTCAAGACAAGATCGAAGTTTCACCGTCACCCCACACTTTTCATGACGTTCCTAGATTCTGAAACAAATATGAAATAAGCCATTCAAGTTACTTAGTTTTGTCAGAACGTAAGCCAATTTACGTACCAATTTCAGGCCGTTTGGGAGTGGTGCCCCTTTGGTCATCCCTTGAATCCGGCGGTACCAAAATCCTAAACTTCTTTAGTTCGGAAATTGTATCAAAGACTTTGCTTTCAATCATACCTCTATTATACTATATACAGATTACTCATTACAGTCACAGTTCTCTATGCAAAGAAAGCCGGAAGCTTTTAACAAAAAGTCACGCCTGGCGCCATCTAGTGCCCCGTTACGATATTCTAGCATGCTTACACGGCTCTTGGATTCGTTTTGTTTGATTGCTTTGCATAGGTCAGATATTCTATCTACCCTATGGTTTGTTTACATGGGAGCTTCTACTGATCGCAAGTTTACATTCGCAAATACGCGGTATCGAATCGAATAGGTATAGGTCGAATCTCCGAATCGGATTCGATTCCACTGGAATCAGCGTAAGTCTGATTATACGAGATGTTTAGCGTAAGTCTGATTATACTCGTAGATGTTTTCGCAAAACAAAAATCAAGAAAAACAAAGCTCAAGAGATGAACGATTCTTCTATGGGCATAATTCTGTTGTCCCGAATTTTCAAATTATTGTCTCAAAAGTTCTTCAAAAACGCAAAACTTGATGTGGGTAATGTTGATTTAAGGCAATAGTGTGAACTGCATTAGGTAGTGTTGACAAAAATACCCCAAAGTGCTGATCACTCGCTAAGAGACACGTTTTGTCTGGCATTTCTTGATCTAAAAGGACTCTCAATCCTGACCAAAGCCACTGAAACACTTAGTGTTGCCGCTACAATGAAGCACTGTCATTCAGTGACTGTTCGATGGCTTCCGTCTCCCACATCACTCACCATTTTTCCCGCGTATCTTGCAGCTGTCGCAACAAAGTGATATGTCCAGATTGTCCGCGCAATGATGCATGACTGCAAGGTGCAATATATGCGCTTCCGCCATCAAAGCATTTCAAGCGATTCAGGAAGGGGTCGCCCTGCCGCGCAGAGCATCAAACTCAAGTCAAAACCACGCATTGTTCTGCATTCCAGGGTTAAACAATGCACATGTCTATCGCTATGCTTCCACAGCCGCATTGTTTTCAGAGCAGTGACCTGTCGCGGGGCGGCCGAGGCATGTGGCAGGCAGGCTGGCCACAGGTCGTGCTCCACATGTCTAGTTCCGTTAGTGCTGATATGCTCAGTGCTGCCGACCGGGACCGTTGGTGCCTGGCACGGTCCTGGCGCCAGCGGCCACTGCCGGGTCACCGTAACCTGCTGACTTAATGTACCCTGCCACGTGCTGTAACGGGGCGACCCAGGGTATGCTGCGTGCCGTGGGCTGGAGGGTGGCGACGGGGCGCCGAGACGCAGCGCAGAGACACATATACTCGGTTTGATAACATGTTCCAAGAACATGTCGCATAATTTCTTTTGGCACGCAAACGCAAAGGGAACACGGGGTAAGAACATAATACAGACCCAGCACAGGGTGGTAACAGAAGCCGCTCAGGCAGATATACAATCGCTCTGCTGACTTGTTCCGAGAACGCTCCACTGAATTTCATTTGGTACGCAAACTCACTTCTTCCTCCGGGCATCTGCATTCTGCAGTCTTGTACGCGCCTCCTATCTGATGGCGTTGAATGATGGAAGGAAATGATACTTTCTACAGCCGAAGCGCAGAAACGCCCGTCGATGTCGCACCAATAGCGTCCATCGTGCGTGCCTGCTCCCCCACCCCTTCTCCCTGTACCTGTGCAGTGTCCCGCGCGACACCGCTGCATTCAGCGAATTTGAACAGCCCGGCCGTCCTGCCCAGTACCCACGTGAGAATACGTAAGCAGCATGCAGTGGGGATAATTAGGTCAGGTGGGTCGGCCGGTGAGATGGATGCTGATGCCGACCCCCGGTAACCGCCTGGGTCAGGGCACTCACACAAACATGAGCCGCCAACTGTCTGCTGATCAGGCACATATGTGCCAGCAGTATATCGTGTCGCAGACGGCATCGACCAGCGCGAAAACCGGAGCTGACCCAGTTATGAAAATGACGCAGGGCAAGCAACATTTGGTTGGGGGATAAGCAATAGGCTCCTTAATTTGAATACAAAGTGCTGATTAAATGGAGCATTGTTTAGGTTATAAGACACAGACGCTACCAATAGAATCGAGGCCGCGGCTGCTCATTAGCTCCAAACGGGTTTATGAATGTCGGATGTTATTAATCGATGGTGTGAGACCATGGAATGGGAAAACAGTTAATAGCCGTTTTCACGAAGGATTATTGTGCGAAACTTTTTATTATTAAAGGTTTTTAAAAGTTTCGACGATCCATTCCTTAACTACACAACTTTTACATGCGAGTCGACCTGCGCCTGGCGCCCCGTACGGACGTGCGACGGTGCGCGGGGAGGCTCACGCCTCATCCTTACCAGTGTGAGTGATTGTCCCTGATTCCAAGACGCGAGTGGAGTGAGTGCAAGTGACGAGAGAAGTTTTCGCAGTCACTATATATATGAACAATGGTATGTGAGTCAGAAAAAGTAATTACAAGACTAAAACTGGCATTGTTGTAATTGTACTTGCTACTTTTAAGGTTGATCACTTGGACCAGTGCTGGCCAATACCGCAAGTTTATCAGGTCTTTGTTTTGGATCTTTAACCACCTACCAACCGCAAAGTCTTTTAATGTCAGCAAGTTTTCAACAAACGCACGCAACTTCAACGGCAAACTCGACCGAGTGCACACCGGGAGCCGCCTACCCTCGCGCCGGAGACGCGGCCATCGCCCGAGGCAACGAGACCGGCAGATGCCTGGCCGGCCCGGCCCGGCCGGTGACCGCTGCAGTGACGTCACTGACCGCGCGGTCGTCTGTACCGGGATGACCATGGCCGGGTCACAGCATTGTGGTCACGTGATGGTGGTGGCCCAGTGCTGGCGTGGTGGCGAATGGTGGACACTGGACACCCGCATAGCTGAAAGTGTGATTTTGCGATAGCTACTCGTCAGTGTGTGCGAGCATGATGTGTATGTGTGTAAGTTGTTTAACGTTCCATCCGCATTAACAATGACGTGACCTCAGAATAGCCGACGTATATTGTCGGAGTGTCCAAGTTGTCAAAATTTGTCAAGTTGTCAAAAAAAAAGAAAAAAAAAGAATGTATAATATACTAAGACTTGTATACCAAAACTTTTAACTACTTTTCAAAAATGTTTCAGAATCTTTTCAGCGCAATAATCCTTCGTGAAAACGGCTAATTTAAACAATAGGCACATTAAGAAATGCCTAATGACGCATATTTTCTGTTAAAAGGCTGGCGGTGGGATAGGTATTCCGTTTTGCTGATCGGTTCTTCCTACTAGGTATCTATTCGTAAACTACCCAACAGCCCATGAAGCAGCTAATCAGACATTCATGTATTACAAAATATATGTGGACAGAGTAACGCAGACGAAGAGTAGAGAGTAGCGAAGCATGGGGTGTTTGAATTAAAGCTCCTCGGCACCATTTGTCAAAGGCTCGAAAACGGGTTTAAAGTTGATGTGTGTGTGTGTGGGGGGGGGGGGGGGGTAATATTTGGCAAGTCTCCCCATTTTCTTCGCGGATTTCGACTCCTTCATTTTCAGCTACCGGTTCGTCCCGCCTTTTTTAATTGTCCTTCTAGGACGACCTAAATACACTTCCAGAGCACATAGCCATTGGCTACATGCAGTAGTACAGGACCTAATGTAGTAGTAGAGTACAGGACAAAAAAAACGGATATCGGATTAATTTGCCCTTCCTGTGGAAATTTTGATTTGATTGTGAAAGTGGATCGAAGATATAGAGAGAACTAACGGCATAACGTTCGACTGCACAGAAGAGTGACCAATCTGGGTTTCAATCTAAACTTATTTCCGATTAACTAAGTTCTCTGAACCGTAAATGGGACACGATCATCACTCATCAGCTAACCGCTCTTTCATGAAGCCACTGCAGCACTGCCACGCTACCATATGTGTCGCTTTATATACTTTTGGGACGGCCCTCGGCCCCCAATGTTGAAATCACACACCCCCCTCTCCAATGACGTGCTCTTGCCCCCCCCCCCCCCCCTCATACCTTCCGCCTCGCTCCTCGCTCGTCTTTCCGTGGAATATGGGAAACAATCTGAATATGAGCGGCCCGACCCGACCCGGCCCGGCCCGTGGCGACGCTTTTGACAAGCTAATAGCTCTGCAACCACACGTCCGATTGACAAGCGGACTTCTTTGCTGAGCAGCCCCATCCAATCTACCCTGTTTGAGACCGGTGCGGACTGATGTGGGTGACTACCACTGCGCGTGGCGCGTGCCGCGTGAGGGTGTTGGAAGGTGGTTCCTCGCAATAACTCCGCAACGGCTGAGCCGATTGTGTTCAAATTTGGTGTGTGGTTAGGGACCCCTCAGCCGCCACTTTCCCACAAGTTATTGGCGGGTTGCCTCTACACGTGCGCACGTGCACACCCCTATTCTATATCTCAGGAACGGCTGAGCCGATTGTGTTCAAATTCGAAGTCACTTCGGGTATGATGATTTGGCTCAGGTCAATATTGAGGTCACCAGTCATTAAAGGTCACATTTTCAAAGTAAAGGACTTTGCTCTAGAAACCCCCAAATATCTCGGGAACTATGAGAGCTAGTAACACACGGGAAAAAAACAATCAAAAGGTCATGCAAATTCAAATCGCCATATTTTACTCAAATTCAAACTCAGGTCAATAGTTTAGGCCCCAGAGGTTACCAAAGGTCACGAATACATTTTTTGCCAAAACGTTTTCATACATAACTTTGTATTGGTTAGACATATAGCAGCAATTTTAACACCATCGTGTTTGTCTCGTAAAGGCACTTTGGAACAACATATTAATGGTGACCTGGTTAGGTCAACTAAAAAATTTGACCTCAGGTCAAGGTCATTTGGTGACCCAGGTAGGTCGTGTTGCAAATGGGGCGACGCTACGCGACGAGACAAACACAGTGGTGTCATTTGCACGTCTCTATTTTTATTCTTTCAAGAGTTATCGGCAAAAAGGTGCTGGCGACCTGAGATGACCTCAGCCGACCTTGCAGAGGTTACTGATCAACAATTGCACCTGGGTCATCAATAATGAACTAAAATAACATGATTCTGAAGAATTTGCTTGACCCAATGCATATTCTCTGAAAAGGAAGCACTTGTATATTATCCCAAATTGACTTATAATGTCACGAAATTGACCTGACCTTAGGTCACCGATACAAAAAAAAAATCCGAGATAAACGAATTGTAGGTACTTATGACCTTATGAAATCCTGCAAGTTTCAAATTTATCGGACAAACACTGGCTTTGGCAGGACCACAAACATTTTGGGAGGTAAGGTCACTTGACGTAACCTGCTGACCTGACTTGAGACGACCTGAAGTTAAAACTTTCACACAATGTGGGTAATTGATGCACACATAGCCGTGCCAAATTTGCTAATGGGGCCAAATGCTAAATGCTGGCTGGGGGCCCGAGGAGCCCAAAGCCAGCCTGAGGGGCCCTCTAAGGCCGACATAAAGCCCTCAGTCGGCCTGAGAGACCCTCAGTCGGCCTGACGGGAGCCCTCGGTAGGCCTGAGGGGTCCTCGGAAGACCTGAAACTTCAACATGGGCCTACCCGACGTTTTTGCGACCATTGAGAGGCCCAGCAAAATATAGTGGCCTAAATCCGATGAGATCTGGTGGGGCGTCACTTTGAGCACCCCTGAGGGTTCTCGAGAATAGCGAGAAAACAGCGGCGCGCAGCAAATTTGGCACGGCTATGTGTGCATCAATTACCCACATTGTGTGAAAGTTTTAACTTCAGGTCGTCTCAAGTCAGGTCACCAGGTCACTTCAAGTGACCTACAATTCGTTTATCTCGGATTTTTGTTGTTGTTGTTGTATCGGTGACCTAAGGTCAGGTCAATTTTGTGACCTCCCCATTATAAGTCAATTTGGGAAAATAAACAAATGCTTCCTTTTCAGAGAATATGCATTGGGTCAAGCCAATTATTTCAGAATCATGTTATTTTAGCTCATTATTGATGACCCAGGTGCAATTGTTGCTCAGTGACCTCTGCAAGGTCGGCTGAGGTCATCTCAGGTCACCAGCACCTTTTTGAAAATAGCGCTTGATATAATACAGATAGAGACGTGCAAATGACACCACTGTCATTCGTCGCCTCATATGCAACATGACCTACCTGGGTCACCAAATGACTTTGATCTGAGGTAATTTTTTTGAAGTTGACCTAACCAGGTCACCATTAATATGTTGTTTCAAAGCGCCTTTACGAGAAAAACACGATGGTGTTAACATTTCTGCTATATGTCTAACCAATACAAAGTTATTTATGAAAAACGTGTTGGAAAAAAAATGTCCTCGTGACTCTTGGGCCTAAACTATTGACCTGAGCTTAAATTTAAGTACAACTACGGCGATTTGAATTTTCATGAGCTTTCGATTTTTTTGTCTTCTTCCGTTTGTTACTAGCTCTCATAGTTCCCGTGATATTTGGGGGTTTCTAGAGCAAAGTCCTTCACTTGGAAAATGTGACCTTTGATGACCTCTGGTGACCTCAACATTGACCTGAGCCAAATCATACCGGAAGTAATTTCGAATGGCATTGTAGAGAGCTTTCGAGCAGTGTTTTTTACGTCTTGCTATCCTTTTTAGTTTCCGAGTTAGAGGGGGGGGGGGGGGGCAATGGGATTATATAGCCTTGCATAGACCTGTCGATTTATATACTTTTGGAGTGCCCCCCCCCCCCCCCCTCAATGTTTTATGGCCACTGGCGTATCCAAGAAGCCCGAAGGGCAGCCTCCCAAATCGTCTGAAGTCGGCCAAAAAATGGCACATTTCCTAATTTAAATGCAAATATACGCAATTTTTACGAAGGGAAGTTTGTTTTAAATCAGATTCATGCATGACAAAGCGAAATCCGATGATTTTTCAGAGAATTGTGTGATTTTGGGCTTTGACCCCTCCAAAGCAACTTCTTTGCTGTTCTGGAATAACTGAAACGATTATTCACGCCGAAGCGTAGAACCTTTGCCAAGCCTGGGAGGGGCCCATGCCGACCTGATATGGCTGTTTACTACTTTGAGAGGACCCTCAATCGATCTAAAAGGCGCTTTTCCGGCCTGAGAGCTTTAAGTCGGTAAGAGAGCAACAATGCACATCCGCTTCTTTGAGAGGATTATCGATCGACCTGAGAGGGCCATCGTCCGGTCTGAGAGGCCCCTTGCCAGGTGTGGAAAGGCTTTACCTATATGCTAGTCTGAGAGGGTCCTTACGAGGCCTGAGAGGAGTCCGAGAGGGCCTTTGCAATACCTGAGAATTCCCTAGGCTTATCCACGAGGGCCATTGTCAGGCCCGAGAGGGCCCTGTGCCAGTTTGGGATTCTGAAATTCTCGGCCATTCTGAAAGCCATTGGTCGGTCGGAGGTTCGGTCAAAACTTTGGTTTGAGGCCAAAACTTGGGTGGTTTAATTTTTGCGATTGATTTTTGCATTTATTTTTGCGAACTGATTTAAAACAAACTTGTACCTATTCCATACATTTTCTTTTACAATCATGAAATGTGTTATTTTTGGCCGATTTCAGTCGTTTTGGTAAAACCGTGGCGCTGATATAGGCCCCCTTGGACCCGTCACTTTTCGCCCCCCCCCCCCCCAATCATTTGGAAAATCGACACCGCTGCACACTACGTACCTAATTATCTGACAAATTATTGCACATGAGGCGGTTTAAAGGAAATAGTTCACCTTCAACATGGGGTTTTGAACTGAAATAGCAGTTTTGTAGCCCGTGTTGAGAAATCCCTATCTGCAACTTTTCTTGGCTGAAAAGACTCTCCAGCCGAAGATATTTGACTTTTTGGCGAAGGAATGCGGCGCATATATGATATACCGTACCGTCTGAAAGTGCCAGCACTGCAAGGAGCATGCGCAGACCAATAACGCACACCATACAATTAATAATTTACGACCTTCTGTCCTGAATTGGCGCGATGTAGGACCATTTTTGAAAAGAAAAAAAGAAACTGTATTAAAAAATATAATAAAATCGTATTCTGATACATTTTCCGAAGGTGAACTATTTCCTTTAAACCTGATGCTGTATTTTGCATTTTTGACTGTATTTTGGTTACACCCATCCCCCAAAAAAACGTTTGAAGCTGCAACACGTTCAGTACATACATGTGACAAATGACAAATGACAGCCGAATGTGAGCGTGAGTGGCCAACGTACGGCAAATCTCCGCCCATCAGTCGCTGTCCTGGGTCCGACCGCCTGCCGGCGCCGAACCGTCACTGAGCAATGCTGTTTGACTAAGTCGGACACTCGAGCTCGGAGTCGGTCGTAACTGTCCGGAGTGAATCTGGCGATGAAATATCACGGCGTTCAAAACATTTATTAGATACGTTTCTAGAAACGAATCCGTTCCCAACACTAGCTTGCGCGAGTACTGCACCGATCCGCCGATTTGGTCCTATACGAGATGAAGTTCACCGATATAATATCCAATAGGCAGGCACGTAGCCAGGATTTCCTCCAGGGGGGGGGGGGGGGGGGCGCCTCAAAAGGGCCCCTTCCCGATCGTTGAAAGGGCCCCCTTCCCAAGCGTTGAAAGGGCCAAACAAAACGGATGAAAAGGCACGTTACAAGGATGGAAAATGCAGTATGGCAGGTATGGCATGGGCCATACCAACGTCTAGGAGCTGGAGTTAGCAAACTGCCATATCAACTTTGGAACCAGCGATACCAATTTGGAATTAGCTATACCAACTTGGAATATTTTGTAGGCACAAGATCTGAAACTCCTAAATCAATTGCGCCGCTCCGCGGCGCGATTTGTTTATTTAGTCTTATGCCCTGGATATGCATTCTCATCAATACGTCGCATTGCGTATGGTGCTGACCTCTAAACATGTTATTGTGCGTTAAAAAAGTGCTAAAGCGAACTATTTTGCCCAATCATATAGAAAAGTAGCAACCCAACACATAAATGCGCCGAGAAACGGCACGATTTTTCTAACCCGCATATAATATAATTTGTAGTTAAATTGCGAAAATTTTGAGTTTTATTCCCTGGACAACTGCATTCTTACTCTTGAAAGGCCCAGGGTCACTTCAGATCGTCTAGGGGCCCCTCCCACCTTTTCAACGCCCTTCCAAACCTGTTCAGGTACTCATCTGGGATCCGCGAAAAGACATTATGTGGATTGGGTGATATAGATTAAATACAAAGAAGACTTACAGTTACTCCACAAGAAAAAGATTACAATCGGAGCTTTCGGGTATATTCTAACACCCTTCCTTAGCGATTAAGAGACATTCGATAACAGGTCATTGTTCGTCTTATTTAATCTTCTTCTGGGATATCTACGTGCTTTGGGCTCTTCCGGTCTGACCAGGGACCCTCTGACCTTCCAAGAAGCCCCTATTGTATGTCAAGGGTCCCATTCGGCCTGTTCAGAGGTCCTTTCGACCTGGCCAGGGACTGCACTGGCTGTTTGTCGCCCTGTCGACATGCTCAGGGGCCCCTCCGACCTGCCAAGGGGCCCCTCCAGTCTGGCTAGGAACTCATCTGACATGCTAAAGGGCCCTTCCGACCGGCCCAGTGACCCTTTTGGTCTAGCCAGGTGCCCTCTGACCTACACAGGGGGCCTTTGAACTTCCCAGGGGCCTTCCAGCCTGCTGAGGGGCCCTTACGACCTGGCAAGAGACTGCACTGGCTGCTTTGTCAACCTGCCGACATGCTCAGGGGCCTCTCTGTGCTGGCTAGGGGCCCATTCGACGTGTTCAGGGGGACCTCTGACCCACTCAGGGCTCTTTCGGCCTGACCAAAGGCCCCTCTGACATGCACAGGGCTCTTTTTGAACGTCCAAGGGGCCCTCTGGTCTTTCAGAGAGGGCCCTGTTGGCTCTAAACAGCCTCTGAAGTGCTCTAAACTCTCTAAAGTCCACGCTTCGCGTGTTATTCCGAGTCTTAAAGAGCCCATGATGCCGTGCTTCGCGCGGTCTCGTCGGCCCTTTCCGGCGCGCCGAAAAGTGCCCCTTGGCTTCGTGCCTGCCAAAAGGACAAGTACAAGAACGTCGTCACAAAGTTTGGGTGGGGGGGGGGGGGAGGGGGGGCAGCCAGGTGTTTGCTCCCACTCCCACATGGGCTGTCAAAATTTCGAAAATCTGGGGGGCGAGCGAGGCGGAGCGATTCTGGAGGCCCGGGCCCCCAGTCTCTCACCGTGGCGACGCCCCTGGACAAGTATGTCAAAAGGATCGCGCGCCAGAATAACTGTGGCGAAGTCCTGCTAAAGGTCACCATCCCAAACTGAGCATAATCTGTCTGCCTACTGACCAGCTGCTACCACCGGTCTGACGTCAAGCCGAAACATAGCATGTCGTATGCATACCGCATTATAGTGCCACTTCGTTAGGGCCCAACTCACATCCTCGAACTTTGGCATAAAGACATACAAGAAGAGTGCAACAGAGCCTTTTGGGCCCATCCGATGTTGCACCCCCCCCCCACCCCCCACCCCCCAGTCTCGCCCCTTCAAATCACCTTACTCTACCTGGTATAAAAGAAGGCTAATCCCCACGAGTATTTATGAACTAATCCCTTCTCTGTAAAGTATTTATATTTGCCCTGACATGACGGAAGAGAATGAGATGGGGCCCGTAACAGCTACTGAACCCTGACGAGTCACGAGTGCAGTATGATAGCAGTCTACATGACGGCGCTTACTGCTTATCACCGTCGGAGCGTCACCGGACTCATGGGCCGCGCCCTAGTCCCGCCGTGCAGGACGTCACGTGCTGGCGGCGCAGCCCGGGACGCGATGATTGTTTCATCGGCACTGGGCCGGCCTGTTTTCTGCACGGACACGAGTCGCCCCGGTGACGACCGGACGACGACAGCCGCCCATCTGTCCGGGCATCTTTCCGTGTCAGCAGCGCCACGACTGCCGCGCCGCGACCACCACCGCCGCGCAGGGGCGCCACTTTCGCGTATTGTCCTCCGTTTTTGCTGCGAGACGGCGGCGCCGCGAG
>JAXIVJ010017334.1:0-26441 GCA_036785665.1 Chirona hameri
GAGAGAGAGAGAGAGAGAGAGAGAGAGAGAGAGAGAGAGAGAGAGAGAGCTCGGCCCGGCCCGGCCCAGGCCCATGAACACCAAGCCCAGGCCCGGACCAGGACCGGTCAAATTCATAATATTGAGGCCCAGGCCCGGTCTGGCCCGTTCAGATTAAGCATATCATTATTGTCACAACATTTGCAATCATTATCCTATAATATTTACTTGTATACTATAAATGTGAAACAATTAACCAACTATGCTAACCAAAAAAAAAAGCAACAGCCACAGCAACAGTGTGTTGCTGTGTAGGTGAACTGCTGGTTAAAATATTTTTGATCTCTGACCTGAGCTTGTGCGACGCGCGCATTACTTCAAAATTGTCAGGCCCAGGCCCATCCAGGACCCAGTGATTTCTTTAAAGTTGAGGCCCGGCCCAGGCCCAGCCCAGGCCCAGCCCATGGCCCAAAGGGCCAGTCCAGCCCTTGGCGAACTCTGATCTAGAACCTACGTACAACTACAAGATATAAGGTAATTTTCAGATTATGTTCTTTATATTGCTCTGATTAAGCTCAGAATGTTGAGTTCAGTTCACATTTATATGTCGATCATTATGACAAATTGTTCAAAATATTATAACCAGTAAAACGCCTTTTTGGGCGATGACCGAGCGAGCGCGCTCTGGTAAAGCTGAAACAGGTTTGAAATATGAAACGGTGAGAGAGCACACGTGGTAGTAACACAGTCATTTTAGTCCTCCAGAAAAATTGCCAGGCCGCAAGGCATGCCAACATAAAAATTAAGTTGTATTAAATTGTTCATGATCTCCTTTCCAAATCCGCCAAAAGGGAGTGCGTCCTGAGCGCTGTTTGCTTCAGCGTATAAATCAATGCTTAGAATAATACAGCCATTTTTTATCAATAATAATTGTATCAAGGTATTTTGGGTGCGATCGGCAACACGACGAATTCGCTCTCCGAAGAATCCAACGAATTCGCTCTCGGACGAATTCGCTGTCTCGTGCGTTCTGTCACACACAAAAAAAAATCCGCCGGTTTTGTCACTGCTACGCTGTGTCATGGTTTGTTTGTGTAGTTATAGGGCCCTGGTTTGTGTGGTTATTTTACTTGTTTTCAGAAATCACGGTATTTTGAACTTTGCCAGTACTCAGCAACACTACAGTCAATACAGCAATACTGCAGATCATGTTATGCACACTGCAAAAGAAATTAGCCCTCCCAACGACCGGTTTGGAAATTCGCGCTCCGACAGAGCGAATTCGTCGGGTGAAGTCGCTCGTTTGCAGATTCGTCGTGTTGCCGAACATAAACTGAGCGAATATTCGGCGTCCGACGAATCACTGACGAATTCGTTGTGATCACGGCGAATTGTCGTGTTGCCGATCACACCCTCAATCTCAATCGGAGCAGTGGTTGCAAAATTATTAGCTTCCGAAAAGCGTCTGTATGGCCGGGTCGGGTCGGGCCGGGTCAAATGTACATTTGTCTAGTAAGTTGGCGAGAAACCTCACGGGCGCTTCGCGCCCGCTCGGTAACTATCCATTGTTCATGACTTGAATTCACCATTGTCAAACTCATGATCTTGAAGATGAGAATTGCCAAGATTCTTCACCAGAAAATGTGTCCCCGCGTAACGCAACAGAACTCCGTTTAGGTCCTGGTAAGTCAGGAATGTTTGAGTCGACAGGTATTGCATTGCTGACACGCACTATTTACCTTTGACCTATTTACCTTTGACCTATTTGCCTTTGCTGCGATCGGTGGCGGCGCCCCTCATAGTCATATATAGTTCGCACCAATTGAAGATTGCTTTGCTCGACTCTATTAGTTTCAGCGAAGCGTGAAGCTTTCGACTCTTATCTCCGCCAGTGGTAAGGAATGGGGTTGGGTACAAATGTGTAAGGTACCAATATTTTGGGTTCATAAAAACGAGGATAATTTGTCATAATATAAATGAAAAAGAAATTAAATGACCTCAGAAATAATTAAAAACTAAAACAATTACGCTCATGGTCCTTGTAGTTGTGACGTCACGACCAAAGTGCAAATCAAAAGTGCCGTCACAAATCACTATGCTCGTGACGTCACAAACAAAATCAGGAATGTTTTGTTTTTAATACGAGAAGTTAACACGCGCCCTGTAATTATCAGAGGGCGTGTAATTATCAGAGGCCCTCCAGGGCGCGTGTTAAGAGGTAGTTTTAGGACCGAAGGCGGTCTAAGATGTGTGGGAGAATTATATCGAAAAATAGAAAAAATACGCTGATTTGTTATGCGTAAAAACCTACTACCTGTCCCCAACCCCATTGCGCAATGTATTGTATTGTATTGTATTGTATCATCGTCAGCAACTCCACTCCATTATTGTATTGTGTATATATATATATTGTATATTGCCAGGGATCGACTTACGTAACCAGCTATATCTGGCGAAGGGCTCTGATTATCGTAACCCGTCCAGGTAAAACATTCTGAGCGACATACATACCTGAGATATGAGCAGATAATGTTACCGTAAAGGTAAACCTTCATGTGCCACACTGTTAGAAGTGGTGCACCTGCCGTGCCCTGCAGGTCAGTCTACCCAGCCGGTCGCCGGTGACTCGGCGTACGCCGCACCGCTGCACTGCTGTATTGCTACCAAGTCACGACTCACCTGAGTCGGCGTAGGTCTCCGAGTCACGGCTCACCTGAGTCGACTGAGCCGAGTCACGGCTCACCTGAGTCAGCGTAGGTCTCCGAGTCACGGCTCACCTGAGTCGGCGTAGGTCTCCGAGCCATAGCCGTCCTGCAGCCCGTTGGCCCAGGTGCCCTCGTACTTGGCGGACGAGGTGGTGGACTGGCGCACTCCGTAGCGGCCCTTGAAGCCCTGGGTCCACTCGCCGCGGTACACCCACCGGCCCCGGGTCTCCACACCGAGACCATGCCGGCGGCCGTTCTGCCAGTGGCCTTCGTATGTACTGCCGCTGCAACAGCAGGTCAAACAGGTCACAGGAGGTCACAGAAGGTCACAGCAGGTCAAATCAGGTCACAGGAGGTCACAGAAGGTCACAGCAGGTCAAAGCAGGTCACAGGAGGTCACGGAAGGTCACGGAAGGTCACCGCAGGTCGCGGCAGGTCATGGAAGGTCACGGCAGGTCAAAGCAGGTCACAGAAGGTCATGGAAGGCCACAGCAGGTCCGGTTGTTCACGACATATCACCACAGGTCATCGGAAGTGATGGAAAATAACGAGAGGTCACGTCACGTTATTTGAGGATACAGGATGTACACTGTACAGGATTCCGCAAAATTGTCTCACCATCTGACGGACTACTGCTGCAGCAGGATCTCGGTCGACTGACAGCCTGGTCCGTCAGATGGGGACTCACTCTAAATCCAAGTAAATGCAAGTCGTTCACTATCACCCTCAGGCGCGCGCCCGTCCAGACAGAGTATTTTATTAATGCCACGAAACTCGAGCACGTTGGAGAGATTCGCGACCTGGGTATCATTTTAGATACCAAGCTCACTTTCTCTTCTCATGTGAGCAATATTGTCAGCAGGGCAAACCGAAGCCTTGGACTACTTTTTCGATCCTTTCAAACAGGAGCAGGAAGGTCAAAATTCAGCAGGAATGCATTGATGTGCGCCTACTTCTCCAACGTTCGCTCGATTTTAGAATACGGTAGTGTGATCTGGACGGGAGCGGCCGATACCCACACAGTGCGGATTGATCGAGTGCAGCATAAATTCCTGATCTGGCTTTTATCAAACACAGCCTCCGGACATGCCATTTCCCTAGAATATAGTGATCTGCTGAATCACTTCCGGATACCGTCATTAGCCTCACGGCGAGTTCAGCACGATCTGCTGTTCATCAGGAATATTTTTAACTCCAGATTAGATTCTCACATCCTCCTGCGCAGTTTTTCTCTCCATGCACCCACTCGATCAATCCGCACACAAAGACTGTTTTATGAGCCCCGTCCGCGTGTCAACACCGTGAAACGGGGGTTATTCTATAGGGTACCTCAACTAGTCAACTTATTTTTACGTAACATTCCAGAGGCAGACTTCTTTGTTGACGCTTCTGGCACTTTTAAAGCTCATGTCTTGAAACACATTTCATCCTTTTAGTTGTTAGTATTGTGGTGTTTTTACAAACACTTTTAGCGTGTACCTTTATTAAATGCCATTGTCCTTTAACGCTTTTGCCGTATATATTTTTACTTCTTGTTTAAAGTTCTTATGAATTATTTATTGTGTATTTTACTGATGTTTGGAATGTTTGTTTGTCATATTTTATATTGTGTGTGTGCTGCCTGATGTCCCGTGACTTCACCTGTTAGTGGGGGCAACCCTGTTGGTGATTACTTGAATAAATAAATAAATAAATGTATACATAATACGGGACAGGAACTGGAAGAAAGGATAAGTCAAGTGAGATTCACCAGAAGATGAA
This sequence comes from Chirona hameri, assembly GCA_036785665.1. Classification (NCBI taxonomy): domain Eukaryota; kingdom Metazoa; phylum Arthropoda; class Thecostraca; order Balanomorpha; family Balanidae; genus Chirona; species Chirona hameri. The sequence goes on from JAXIVJ010017334.1 coordinate 4,446, forward strand.
GTAGTTTAATGGAGGCCAGGTCTGTTCAAGTGACGCTATAGTAGCAAGTCAGAGGAGGTCATTTCAGGTCATGCTATTAAGGTCGAGTTAGGTGAAGTTGTGATTGATCCAACGGCCTGGTCATGTTATACTACCAATGTTGCTGCATCGTTTCCACTTTTCCCGTTCTCCACTCATATATCATAGCGTAGGTACACATATACCGCTGATCACCGTATTTCAAACTTTATCGCAAAAGCCGATAGTAAGACAGACTGAATCTTGATAAACGAACAATCCACACTTGGCTTTGTTAGGATGGACATCAAGTGGAATCTAATCGGATCTCTCAGACAGAGGCGGTCTCAGACGTTCGATTTCAGAGGCCAACTTATGTAGCTTAGTAGTCCACTTTTCCTCGTATAACCTCACCTCGAGAATGTTATGAAGAATATTTATTTAAAATATGCCTAGCCTACAAAGCATATTCTAAAAGATAATGACACGTTGTATGATACATTTTAGAGAACAAAAATCCCTAATATAACCATATGTTACTTTTCACGACTGGTAGGAGTGAGTCTGTTGACCTTTTTGTGGCTCAGACATTGTTCACTGGTTTATACACTGATAACGCAAGTAACCTTTTCCAATTACACCACGTCCGATACTCTTTCATTTCACAAGTTATTAATTCAGACTTTCATTCAGTCATTCATTCATTCATTCAGTCTTCATTTGTTTTGCTATTGTTTGTCGATATCTCATCGTCAGCCATTTAACCATTCAGTAAGTCATTCAGTGGTCCGTTAGGCGTCAAGAAACCAGTCAGTCAGTCAGTCAGTCAGTCAGTCAGTCAGTCAGTCAGTCAGTCAGTAAATAAAGTAGTCAGTCAGTCAGTCAGTCAGTCAGTCAGTCAGTCAGTCAGTCAGTCAGTCAGTCAGTCAGTCAGTCAGTCAGTCAGTCAGTCAGTCAGTCAGTCAGTCAGTCAGTCAGTCAGTCAGTCAGTCAGTCAGTCAGTCAGTCAGTCAGTCAGGTAGTCAGTCAGTCAGTCTGTCAGTACATAAAGCAGTCAGGTAGTCAGTCAGTCAGGTAGTCAGTCAGTCAGGTAGTCAGTCAGTCTGTCTGGCTGTCTGTCTGTCAGTCTGTCAGTCTGTCAGTCTGTCAGTCTGTCAGTCTGTCAGTCTGTCAGTCTGTCAGTCTGTCAGTCTGTCAGTCTGTCAGTCTGTCAGTCTGTCAGTCTGTCAGTCTGTCAGTCTGTCAGTCTGTCAGTCTGTCAGTCTGTCAGTCTGTCAGTCTGTCAGTCTGTCAGTCTGTCAGTCTGTCAGTCTGTCAGTCTGTCAGTCTGTCAGTCTGTCAGTCTGTCAGTCTGTCAGTCTGTCAGTCTGTCAGTCAGTCTGTCAGTCTGTCAGTCAGTCTGTCAGTCAGTAAATAAAGCAGTCAGGTAGTCAGTCAGTCATCCAGCTAGTCAGTCAGCTAGCCAGTACATTACACAGTCAGAAAGCCAGCTAGTCCGTCAGTCAGCAAACCAGCTACTGAAATTATTCCATTGTTACCATTTAACCCCCAATCAAAAAGTAAATAAACAAATAAAATAACCACCCATGGGGCGTGTTCTGCAGCGACTGACATATGCTGACACTGCCGACTGGCCCCTCTGCCGCTCGGTGGATCCGATGGGCGGCGCACCGTCAGCAGCGTCAGCAGCGTCAGCAGCGTCAGCAGCGTCAGCAGCGTCAGCAGCGTCAGCAGCGTCAGCAGCGTCAGCAGCGTCAGCAGCGTCAGCAAGCAGCGTCAGCAGCGTCAGCAGCGTCAGCAGCGTCAGCAGCGTCAGCAGCGTCAGCAGCGTCAGCAGCGTCAGCAGCGTCATCAGCGTCATCAGCGTCATCAGCGTCAGCGCCGTCAGCACCGTCAGCAGCGTCAGCAGCGTCAGCAGCGTCAGCAGCGTCAGCAGCGTCGGCAGCGTCAGCAGCGACAGCAGCGACAGCAGCGTCAGCAGCGTCAGCAGCGTCAGCAGCGTCAGCAGCGTCAGCAGCGTCAGCAGCGTCAGCAGCGTTAGCAGCGTCAGCAGCGTCAGCAGCGTCAGCAAGCAGCGTCGCAGCGTCAGCAGCGTCAGCAGCGTCAGCAGCGTCAGCAGCGTCAGCAGCGTCAGCAGCGTCAGCAACGTCAGCAGTGTCAGCACTGTCAGCAGCGTCAGCAGCGTCGGCACCGTCAGCAGTGTCAGCAGCGACAGCAGCGTCGGCCAGCCTCCGAACAGACCCCGCCGCTGCCGGTGCGGCCAGCCGCCGCCGCGCGCTGGTCTCCCGCCAGCCGACTTCACGACACAAGTGCGGAATGTGGCCTCAGGGTCGGCACCAGCACCGCCACAGCCACGGTCACGTGGTGTCGTCCGTAGGCTGAGTACGGGGTCACGTGCAGAATGTGGTCTCAGGGTCGGCACCAGTACCGCCACAGCCAAGGTCACGTGGTGTCGTCCGTAGGCTGAGTACGGGGTCACGTGGTGTCCAACGTTTCACCCAGCCGGAAGTGCTGACAGAACGAATACGGGATGTGTTCATTGTCAGGATGTGATTATTGCACCTCTATTTTATTTTCTTGTCTCGCTTGAGATAACATATTTGAAATCAGCACACCAAAAAGGACCTACATACCCATTGTCATTGTCTCACAGGCTTCCAAAGCCAGCTTTCGAGTCATGTCGCGCTAGAAGGGCCAATCCGCCCACTGTGCGGTGGTCAGCTGGGCAGAGGATGAGGACGGAGGATAGTCGACTCGGTGGTCAGCTGGGCAGAGGATGAGGACAGAGGACAGCCGACTCGGTGGTCAGCTGGGCAGAGGATGAGGACAGAGGACAGCCGACTCGGTGGTCAGCTGGGCAAGGATGAGGACAGAGGACAGCCGACTCGGTGTGAGGCGAGGGGTCACGGTTAGCTTAGTTCCGTATCAGGCCAGCGGCTCAGCATGACGATACAATGGTCATCTGGGAGGAGCGGTGCGAGCCGCCAGGAGCCCTGGGAGGAGCGGTGCGAGCCGCCAGGAGCCCTGGGTGGAGCGGTGCGAGCCGCCAGGAGCCCTGGGTGGAGCGGTGCGAGCCGCCAGGAGCCCTGGGAGGAGCGGTGCGAGCCGCCAGGAGCCCTGGGAGGAGCGGTGCGAGCCGCCAGGAGCCCTGGGTGGAGCGGTGCGAGCCGCCAGGAGCCCTGAGAGGAGCGGTGCGAGCCGCCAGGAGCCCTGGGAGGAGCGGTGCGAGCCGCCAGGAGCCCTGGGAGGAGCGGTGCGAGCCGCCAGGAGCCCTGGGAGGAGCGGTGCGAGCCGCCAGGAGCCCTGGGTGGAGCGGTGCGAGCCGCCAGGAGCCCTGGGTGGAGCGGTGCGAGCCGCCAGGAGCCCTGGGTGGAGCGGTGCGAGCCGCCAGGAGCCCTGGGAGGAGCGGTGCGAGCCGCCAGGAGCCCTGGGAGGAGCGGTGCGAGCCGCCAGGAGCCCTGAGAGGAGCGGTGAGAGCCGCCAGGAGCCCTGAGAGGAGCGGTGCGAGCCGCCAGGAGCCCTGGGAGGAGCGGTGCGAGCCGCCAGGAGCCCTGAGAGGAGCGGTGCGAGCCGCCAGGAGCCCTGGGTGGAGCGGTGCGAGCCGCCAGGAGCCCTGAGAGGAGCGGTGCGAGCCGCCAGGAGCCCTGGGAGGAGCGGTGCGAGCCGCCAGGAGCCCTGAGAGGAGCGGTGCGAGCCGCCAGGAGCCCTGGGTGGAGCGGTGCGAGCCGCCAGGAGCCCTGAGAGGAGCGGTGCGAGCCGCCAGGAGCCCTGGGAGGAGCGGTGCGAGCCGCCAGGAGCCCTGAGAGGAGCGGTGCGAGCCGCCAGGAGCCCTGAGAGGAGCGGTGCGAGCCGCCAGGAGCCCTGGGTGGAGCGGTGCGAGCCACCAGGAGCCCTGAGAGGAGCGGTGCGAGCCGCCAGGAGCCCTGGGTGGAGCGGTGCGAGCCGCCAGGAGCCCGGTGTGCCGGAGCGAAGTGGGCTCCCGGCCGCACTGGGAGGAGCGGTGCGAGCCGCCAGGAGCCCGGTGTGCCGGAGCGAAGTGGGCTCCCGGCCGCACTGGGAGGAGCGGTGCGAGCCGCCAGGAGCCCTGGGTGGAGCGGTGCGAGCCGCCAGGAGCCCTGGGAGGAGCGGTGCGAGCCGCCAGGAGCCCGGTGTGCCGGAGCGAAATGGGCTCCCGGCCGCACTGGGAGGAGCGCTGCGAGCCGCCAGGAGCCCGGTGTGCCGGAGCGAAGTGGGCTCCCGGCCGCACTGGGAGGAGCGCTGCGAGCCGCCAGGAGCCCGGTGTGCCGGAGCGAAGTGGGCTCCCGGCCGCACTGGGAGGAGCGGTGCGAGCCGCCAGGAGCCCGGTGTGCCGGAGCGAAGTGGGCTCCCGGCCGCACTGGGAGGAGCGGTGCGAGCCGCCAGGAGCCCGGTGTGCCGGAGCGAAGTGGGCTCCCGGCCGCACTGGGAGGAGCGGTGCGAGCCGCCAGGAGCCCGGTGTGCCGGAGCGAAGTGGGCTCCCGGCCGCACTGGGAGGAGCGGTGCGAGCCGCCAGGAGCCCGGTGTGCCGGAGCGAAGTGGGCTCCCGGCCGCACTGGGAGGAGCGGTGCGAGCCGCCAGGAGCCCGGTGTGCCGGAGCGAAGTGGGCTCCCGGCCGCACTGGGAGGAGCGGTGCGAGCCGCCAGGAGCCCGGTGTGCCGGAGCGAAGTGGGCTCCCGGCCGCACTGGGAGGAGCGCTGCGAGTCGCCAGGAGCCCGGTGTGCCGGAGCGAAGTGGGCTCCCGGCCGCACTGGGAGGAGCGGTGCGAGCCGCCAGGAGCCCGGTGTGCCGGAGCGAAGTGGGCTCCCGGCCGCACTGGGAGGAGCGCTGCGAGTCGCCAGGAGCCCGGTGTGCCGGAGCGAAGTGGGCTCCCGGCCGCACTGGGAGGAGCGGTGCGAGCCGCCAGGAGCCCGGTGTGCCGGAGCGAAGTGGGCTCCCGGCCGCACTGGGAGGAGCGGTGCGAGCCGCCAGGAGCCCGGTGTGCCGGAGCGAAGTGGGCTCCCGGCCGCACTGGGAGGAGCGCTGCGAGCCGCCAGGAGCCCGGTGTGCCGGAGCGAAGTGGGCTCCCGGCCGCACTGGGAGGAGCGGTGCGAGCCGCCAGGAGCCCGGTGTGCCGGAGCGAAGTGGGCTCCCGGCCGCACTGGGAGGAGCGGTGCGAGCCGCCAGGAGCCCGGTGTGCCGGAGCGAAGTGGGCTCCCGGCCGCACTGGGAGGAGCGCTGCGAGCCGCCAGGAGCCCGGTGTGCCGGAGCGAAGTGGGCTCCCGGCCGCACTGGGAGGAGCGCTGCGAGCCGCCAGGAGCCCGGTGTGCCGGAGCGAAGTGGGCTCCCGGCCGCACTGGGAGGAGCGCTGCGAGCCGCCAGGAGCCCGGTGTGCCGGAGCGAAGTGGGCTCCCGGCCGCACTGGGAGGAGCGGTGCGAGCCGCCAGGAGCCCGGTGTGCCGGAGCGAAGTGGGCTCCCGGCCGCACTGGGAGGAGCGGTGCGAGCCGCCAGGAGCCCGGTGTGCCGGAGCGAAGTGGGCTCCCGGCCGCACTGGGAGGAGCGGTGCGAGCCGCCAGGAGCCCGGTGTGCCGGAGCGAAGTGGGCTCCCGGCCGCACTGGGAGGAGCGGTGCGAGCCGCCAGGAGCCCGGTGTGCCGGAGCGAAGTGGGCTCCCGGCCGCACTGGGAGGAGCGGTGCGAGCCGCCAGGAGCCCGGTGTGCCGGAGCGAAGTGGGCTCCCGGCCGCACTGGGAGGAGCGGTGCGAGCCGCCAGGAGCCCGGTGTGCCGGAGCGAAGTGGGCTCCCGGCCGCACTGGGAGGAGCGGTGTGAGCCGCCAGGAGCCCGGTGTGCCGGAGCGAAGTGGGCTCCCGGCCGCACTGGGAGGAGCGGTGCGAGCCGCCAGGAGCCCGGTGTGCCGGAGCGAAGTGGGCTCCCGGCCGCACTGGGAGGAGCGGTGCGAGCCGCCAGGAGCCCGGTGTGCCGGAGCGAAGTGGGCTCCCGGCCGCACTGGGAGGAGCGGTGCGAGCCGCCAGGAGCCCGGTGTGCCGGAGCGAAGTGGGCTCCCGGCCGCACTGGGAGGAGCGGTGCGAGCCGCCAGGAGCCCGGTGTGCCGGAGCGAAGTGGGCTCCCGGCCGCACTGGGAGGAGCGGTGCGAGCCGCCAGGAGCCCGGTGTGCCGGAGCGAAGTGGGCTCCCGGCCGCACTGGGAGGAGCGGTGCGAGCCGCCAGGAGCCCGGTGTGCCGGAGCGAAGTGGGCTCCCGGCCGCACTGGGAGGAGCGGTGCGAGCCGCCAGGAGCCCGGTGTGCCGGAGCGAAGTGGGCTCCCGGCCGCACTGGGAGGAGCGGTGCGAGCCGCCAGGAGCCCGGTGTGCCGGAGCGAAGTGGGCTCCCGGCCGCACTGGGAGGAGCGCTGCGAGCCGCCAGGAGCCCGGTGTGCCGGAGCGAAGTGGGCTCCCGGCCGCACTGGGAGGAGCGGTGCGAGCCGCCAGGAGCCCGGTGTGCCGGAGCGAAGTGGGCTCCCGGCCGCACTGGGAGGAGCGGTGCGAGCCGCCAGGAGCCCGGTGTGCCGGAGCGAAGTGGGCTCCCGGCCGCACTGGGAGGAGCGGTGCGAGCCGCCAGGAGCCCGGTGTGCCGGAGCGAAGTGGGCTCCCGGCCGCACTGGGAGGAGCGGTGCGAGCCGCCAGGAGCCCGGTGTGCCGGAGCGAAGTGGGCTCCCGGCCGCACTGGGAGGAGCGGTGCGAGCCGCCAGGAGCCCGGTGTGCCGGAGCGAAGTGGGCTCCCGGCCGCACTGGGAGGAGCGGTGCGAGCCGCCAGGAGCCCGGTGTGCCGGAGTGAAGTGGGCTCCCGGCCGCACTGGGAGGAGCGCTGCGAGCCGCCAGGAGCCCGGTGTGCCGGAGCGAAGTGGGCTCCCGGCCGCACTGGGAGGAGCGGTGCGAGCCGCCAGGAGCCCGGTGTGCCGGAGTGAAGTGGGCTCCCGGCCGCACTGGGAGGAGCGCTGCGAGCCGCCAGGAGCCCGGTGTGCCGGAGCGAAGTGGTCTCCCGGCCGCACTGGGAGGAGCGGTGCGAGCCGCCAGGAGCCCGGTGTGCCGGAGCGAAGTGGGCTCCCGGCCGCACTGGGAGGAGCGGTGCGAGCCGCCAGGAGCCCTGGGTGGAGCGGTGCGAGCCGCCAGGAGCCCTGGGAGGAGCGGTGCGAGCCGCCAGGAGCCCTGGGAGGAGCGGTGCGAGCCGCCAGGAGCCCTGAGAGGAGCGGTGAGAGCCGCCAGGAGCCCTGAGAGGAGCGGTGCGAGCCGCCAGGAGCCCTGGGAGGAGCGGTGCGAGCCGCCAGGAGCCCTGAGAGGAGCGGTGCGAGCCGCCAGGAGCCCTGGGTGGAGCGGTGCGAGCCGCCAGGAGCCCTGAGAGGAGCGGTGCGAGCCGCCAGGAGCCCTGGGAGGAGCGGTGCGAGCCGCCAGGAGCCCTGAGAGGAGCGGTGCGAGCCGCCAGGAGCCCTGGGTGGAGCGGTGCGAGCCGCCAGGAGCCCTGAGAGGAGCGGTGCGAGCCGCCAGGAGCCCTGGGAGGAGCGGTGCGAGCCGCCAGGAGCCCTGAGAGGAGCGGTGCGAGCCGCCAGGAGCCCTGAGAGGAGCGGTGCGAGCCGCCAGGAGCCCTGGGTGGAGCGGTGCGAGCCACCAGGAGCCCTGAGAGGAGCGGTGCGAGCCGCCAGGAGCCCTGGGTGGAGCGGTGCGAGCCGCCAGGAGCCCGGTGTGCCGGAGCGAAGTGGGCTCCCGGCCGCACTGGGAGGAGCGGTGCGAGCCGCCAGGAGCCCGGTGTGCCGGAGCGAAGTGGGCTCCCGGCCGCACTGGGAGGAGCGGTGCGAGCCGCCAGGAGCCCTGGGTGGAGCGGTGCGAGCCGCCAGGAGCCCTGGGAGGAGCGGTGCGAGCCGCCAGGAGCCCGGTGTGCCGGAGCGAAATGGGCTCCCGGCCGCACTGGGAGGAGCGCTGCGAGCCGCCAGGAGCCCGGTGTGCCGGAGCGAAGTGGGCTCCCGGCCGCACTGGGAGGAGCGCTGCGAGCCGCCAGGAGCCCGGTGTGCCGGAGCGAAGTGGGCTCCCGGCCGCACTGGGAGGAGCGGTGCGAGCCGCCAGGAGCCCGGTGTGCCGGAGCGAAGTGGGCTCCCGGCCGCACTGGGAGGAGCGGTGCGAGCCGCCAGGAGCCCGGTGTGCCGGAGCGAAGTGGGCTCCCGGCCGCACTGGGAGGAGCGGTGCGAGCCGCCAGGAGCCCGGTGTGCCGGAGCGAAGTGGGCTCCCGGCCGCACTGGGAGGAGCGGTGCGAGCCGCCAGGAGCCCGGTGTGCCGGAGCGAAGTGGGCTCCCGGCCGCACTGGGAGGAGCGGTGCGAGCCGCCAGGAGCCCGGTGTGCCGGAGCGAAGTGGGCTCCCGGCCGCACTGGGAGGAGCGGTGCGAGCCGCCAGGAGCCCGGTGTGCCGGAGCGAAGTGGGCTCCCGGCCGCACTGGGAGGAGCGCTGCGAGTCGCCAGGAGCCCGGTGTGCCGGAGCGAAGTGGGCTCCCGGCCGCACTGGGAGGAGCGGTGCGAGCCGCCAGGAGCCCGGTGTGCCGGAGCGAAGTGGGCTCCCGGCCGCACTGGGAGGAGCGCTGCGAGTCGCCAGGAGCCCGGTGTGCCGGAGCGAAGTGGGCTCCCGGCCGCACTGGGAGGAGCGGTGCGAGCCGCCAGGAGCCCGGTGTGCCGGAGCGAAGTGGGCTCCCGGCCGCACTGGGAGGAGCGGTGCGAGCCGCCAGGAGCCCGGTGTGCCGGAGCGAAGTGGGCTCCCGGCCGCACTGGGAGGAGCGCTGCGAGCCGCCAGGAGCCCGGTGTGCCGGAGCGAAGTGGGCTCCCGGCCGCACTGGGAGGAGCGGTGCGAGCCGCCAGGAGCCCGGTGTGCCGGAGCGAAGTGGGCTCCCGGCCGCACTGGGAGGAGCGGTGCGAGCCGCCAGGAGCCCGGTGTGCCGGAGCGAAGTGGGCTCCCGGCCGCACTGGGAGGAGCGCTGCGAGCCGCCAGGAGCCCGGTGTGCCGGAGCGAAGTGGGCTCCCGGCCGCACTGGGAGGAGCGCTGCGAGCCGCCAGGAGCCCGGTGTGCCGGAGCGAAGTGGGCTCCCGGCCGCACTGGGAGGAGCGCTGCGAGCCGCCAGGAGCCCGGTGTGCCGGAGCGAAGTGGGCTCCCGGCCGCACTGGGAGGAGCGGTGCGAGCCGCCAGGAGCCCGGTATGCCGGAGCGAAGTGGGCTCCCGGCCGCACTGGGAGGAGCGGTGCGAGCCGCCAGGAGCCCGGTGTGCCGGAGCGAAGTGGGCTCCCGGCCGCACTGGGAGGAGCGGTGCGAGCCGCCAGGAGCCCGGTGTGCCGGAGCGAAGTGGGCTCCCGGCCGCACTGGGAGGAGCGGTGCGAGCCGCCAGGAGCCCGGTGTGCCGGAGCGAAGTGGGCTCCCGGCCGCACTGGGAGGAGCGGTGCGAGCCGCCAGGAGCCCGGTGTGCCGGAGCGAAGTGGGCTCCCGGCCGCACTGGGAGGAGCGGTGCGAGCCGCCAGGAGCCCGGTGTGCCGGAGCGAAGTGGGCTCCCGGCCGCACTGGGAGGAGCGGTGTGAGCCGCCAGGAGCCCGGTGTGCCGGAGCGAAGTGGGCTCCCGGCCGCACTGGGAGGAGCGGTGCGAGCCGCCAGGAGCCCGGTGTGCCGGAGCGAAGTGGGCTCCCGGCCGCACTGGGAGGAGCGGTGCGAGCCGCCAGGAGCCCGGTGTGCCGGAGCGAAGTGGGCTCCCGGCCGCACTGGGAGGAGCGGTGCGAGCCGCCAGGAGCCCGGTGTGCCGGAGCGAAGTGGGCTCCCGGCCGCACTGGGAGGAGCGGTGCGAGCCGCCAGGAGCCCGGTGTGCCGGAGCGAAGTGGGCTCCCGGCCGCACTGGGAGGAGCGGTGCGAGCCGCCAGGAGCCCGGTGTGCCGGAGCGAAGTGGGCTCCCGGCCGCACTGGGAGGAGCGGTGCGAGCCGCCAGGAGCCCGGTGTGCCGGAGCGAAGTGGGCTCCCGGCCGCACTGGGAGGAGCGGTGCGAGCCGCCAGGAGCCCGGTGTGCCGGAGCGAAGTGGGCTCCCGGCCGCACTGGGAGGAGCGGTGCGAGCCGCCAGGAGCCCGGTGTGCCGGAGCGAAGTGGGCTCCCGGCCGCACTGGGAGGAGCGCTGCGAGCCGCCAGGAGCCCGGTGTGCCGGAGCGAAGTGGGCTCCCGGCCGCACTGGGAGGAGCGGTGCGAGCCGCCAGGAGCCCGGTGTGCCGGAGCGGAGTGGGCTCCCGGCCGCACTGGGAGGAGCGGTGCGAGCCGCCAGGAGCCCGGTGTGCCGGAGCGAAGTGGGCTCCCGGCCGCACTGGGAGGAGCGGTGCGAGCCGCCAGGAGCCCGGTGTGCCGGAGCGAAGTGGGCTCCCGGCCGCACTGGGAGGAGCGGTGCGAGCCGCCAGGAGCCCGGTGTGCCGGAGCGAAGTGGGCTCCCGGCCGCACTGGGAGGAGCGGTGCGAGCCGCCAGGAGCCCGGTGTGCCGGAGCGAAGTGGGCTCCCGGCCGCACTGGGAGGAGCGGTGCGAGCCGCCAGGAGCCCGGTGTGCCGGAGTGAAGTGGGCTCCCGGCCGCACTGGGAGGAGCGCTGCGAGCCGCCAGGAGCCCGGTGTGCCGGAGCGAAGTGGGCTCCCGGCCGCACTGGGAGGAGCGGTGCGAGCCGCCAGGAGCCCGGTGTGCCGGAGTGAAGTGGGCTCCCGGCCGCACTGGGAGGAGCGCTGCGAGCCGCCAGGAGCCCGGTGTGCCGGAGCGAAGTGGTCTCCCGGCCGCACTGGGAGGAGCGGTGCGAGCCGCCAGGAGCCCGGTGTGCCGGAGCGAAGTGGGCTCCCGGCCGCACTGGGAGGAGCGGTGCGAGCCGCCAGGAGCCCGGTGTGCCGGAGCGAAGTGGGCTCCCGGCCGCACTGGGAGGAGCGGTGCGAGCCGCCAGGAGCCCGGTGTGCCGGAGCGAAGTGGGCTCCCGGCCGCACTGGGAGGAGCGGTGCGAGCCGCCAGGAGCCCGGTGTGCCGGAGCGAAGTGGGCTCCCGGCCGCACTGGGAGGAGCGGTGCGAGCCGCCAGGAGCCCGGTGTGCCGGAGCGAAGTGGGCTCCCGGCCGCACTGGGAGGAGCGGTGCGAGCCGCCAGGAGCCCGGTGTGCCGGAGCGAAGTGGGCTCCCGGCCGCACTGGGAGGAGCGGTGCGAGCCGCCAGGAGCCCGGTGTGCCGGAGCGAAGTGGGCTCCCGGCCGCACTGGGAGGAGCGGTGCGAGCCGCCAGGAGCCCGGTGTGCCGGAGCGAAGTGGGCTCCCGGCCGCACTGCACAGTCAGCCAGCCAACTCCGAGCCGGCCCGCCACGGACAGAAATAACCCCCGGTCGCCGTGCCGCACAGGAGAGGCTATCTGGCTAGGCCGCAGGGCAGGGCAGGGCAGGGCCGGGCCGGGGTGCCGCCCATCGTAGGAGTGGTAAAACACGGGACAACGCTACAATGCCGCGTCTTCGGTGCGGGTTCCGTTCCCGTACCATATAGTCGCATTTGTTTTGTCGGTCAGTATGTAGTACATATTACGGTATGTGTAGATGGAATGAAGGTTTCTCGGTGTTATCTTTGGCTTCTGTAACGCAGACAGTCAAACACGTTAAAGACTCGTCCCCTGAGACGAATCGTCAGGCAATGACACCTGGTGATGGAGGGAAGTTTGACGTGTTTTTGAGGCGGTACATTACCAGTTGTTCAACCACTTGTCCCAATTTCCTCTCTTAAATCATTGACAGACTGGTAATGATTCATGACGCAAATGCCTCAATATGCATTGCCGTAGTAGAAGCATCAGACTCAAAAGAGTCACCGTCCAATTATAGCATACTGATCAGTAAGCCCCTGCACTAGGACGAAGCCATAACATGATGCGAGTCTTCTTGCACTTCTTGCTTTGCGAGTCTTCTTGCACAATGCACATTGCACATGCCAAAGTTATCAGGGGCATCGCCAGTCCAGGCAACATACCGCGTTTTCTGGCAGATACATCACTTACATCCAGGCACATAGTCAGGATTTTTATCAGGGGGAGGGGGGCACGTCGGTGGTAGAAACAAATTTCGCTCCTCAGACATATGTTGTTGACCGGGGGGGAGGGGGGGTCGGGTCATCAGAGAATATCATTATATCTAGTGTACATTTTTTTTGTTCAGGGGGACCATGGCCCCGTGCCCCCCCCCCCCCCCCCCTCTCCCCTGGCTACGTCCCTGCTTACATCACGAAGTCCTGCCACTCAAAGGAAATAGTTCACCTTCAACATGGGATTTTGAACTGAAATAGCAGTTCTGTAGCCCGTGTTGATAAATGCTTATCTGCAACTTTTCTTGGCTGAAAAGACTCTCCAGCCGAAGATATTTTACTTTTTGGCGAAGGAATGCGGCGCATATATGATATACCGTACCGTCTGAGAGTGCCAGCACTGGTCTGAGCATGCGCAGACCAATAACGCACACCATAACATTAATAATTTACGACCTTCTGTCCTGAATTGGCGCGATGTAGGATCATTTTTGAAAAGAAAAAAAGAAACTGTATTAAAAAATATAATAAAATCGTGTTCTGAAAAAAATTGCGAAGGTGAACTATTTCCTTTAACCCGCGAATTACAATATAAATGGGCAGCATGACACCAATTTGGAGCATCGAATTCCTTACGCAGGGCATCATAGCGACGAGAGCGCATCAAGTGTGCGTGATTGGAATCAGGGCATCGCACTTCCCACGACCATTGCGACGCCTGGCAGAATATGGAAAAAGGTCGCGACAAGAACATACCGCATTTGCAGTATTTGCGGATGGTCGCTTTGCCCCATGTTATGGTCATTTTGCAAAATATATCATCTTTGCCTCATGTTCTTTTTGCTCCACCTTCGTGGATTGACGACCAAATTTGATGTAACATAAGCAACCTACAAAAGCAAATTGCTTGCAGCTCTTGCCGTTGCATGTCACCCAGGTTGATACCTATTGCCTATATAGTTTTATCCGCAGGCGCTGTAGGGGAGATCGGGGTCAAATGTAACACGGGGTAATTAGAATAGTGCCCATAGTTCCGAAACCCGCCGACGGACGGTGCTGGTGGCACAGCCGGATATGCACAATCAACCGTATATGTGGACGTCAGGAACAATGCATTGGCAGAGAAAGAACAATTTGTATCGATGCGCTGCCCATGGGTAGGTATGTGAAAACGATGGATGAGTACTTAAAAGAAGAACGCTCGAACACATCAGGTGGCTGTAAAAGACACACTGCGTGTTTCGCTGGTGTCATTGACCAATGGCTACTCTAGGCGTCAATGTGACTGTGACCGTGACCATGAACGAGGTGTGGAGGTCAGGAATACATGGATTGGTCAATACATAAGAATTCGAATCGAAGCGTCACTTAGAGCTCGAATTGGCTTGGAAACAAACACCGCTACGATAGACGTAAATGAGCTAGAAGATCTTGAATGCCCAATGCAAACAATATCGACGGAGATGGGAATGTGAACTTGAACTGGGATTAGGCAGCATTTGAATTTTTACAGTTGTTTTTGCTCTATAAAGTCTGCTAGCAGTCAGGGCAGTTCAAAATGCTGCCGGAATGAAACATAATGAGAATGCGAAAGTGCACGGTAGCAATTTAAATGCAGCGGGAAGGATAAGCAATCTGATTACAGAACCACGTTGCAAGTTTATAACGGGATCTCATGGGATCCAAGATCTGACTGATGACTCTGAGTATTCGGACTAACAGCGAACACAACTCATTCTTAATCAATGGTCATCTTATTCACCGAGCTTATATGACACCAACATGACATCTGCTGTCCAATTTTATCCATTGGGCCCCTTCGAGGCTCAATGGATCTCAGATCCACTAAGATCTGATATCCACTGTTGCACCTACCTTGTGATTAAATATGCTGGGATCCATTACTGGATTTTATGAAAATATCTTCACGGGTATGAAATCCGTTTCTGGGATCGATTCTCATGTTTCAATGCGTTCCACGCAAATTTTACCCATGTGCACTTCCTAAGAGCGCATACAAAATTATATAGCCGATAGATGTCGCATACCAGACTGTTCCGTGCGAAATTCCTCTTCCGGTTCACTTCCGGATCCACGGGGGGGGGGTGTATCAGGGGAAAATGACCCCCCCTCCCGCAGGAATCTGGGGGTGGGGCATTCAATACAAGTATGCCCCCCCCCCCGCGCATTCCCAATTTATCGTAAAATCAAGAAGAAAAAATTGTCTTTGCAGCAGTCAAAATCCAACTATCCACAGTCAAAAACCGGAAACTTTCGCGCCGCTTCGCGGCATGACACAACTTTTGCAATTGCTTATATTATACAAATTTGGAAAATGGGAAAATGAATTTCATTTAGTATCTGGCAGAGGCTCTCCTTGGCGGTAATTGCTGGCACTGGCGGATCCAGGAGGGACATCAGGGGCAAATACCCCCCTGCCCCCACAATAATCTGGGAGGGGCATTCAATACAAGTATGCCCCCCCCCCCCCTGCGCGTTTCCTGCACTGAACGTGAAAAACAATGATTTTAGGAGACAACTTCATGAAAACAGAAGTGTTTTTTATCGAGTGTTTGAATTTGAAGTTTGTATGTATCCCTTTCTTTAAATGATACATAAAACAACGCACCTGATGCAATTAAAGCAGCCCCGGTGACACTTAACCCGCGCCCCGCTGGGGGGGAGCAGAATCTGCCCCCCTCCCCCTCCCCGATTTTCTCAATAACTTGAAAACTATTATAGATATCAACGTCAAACTTTCAGTATTTGCTGCTGTATCAATTCTGCTGTATCAATTCTATTCTGTTCTATCAAATGCTGTATCAATTCTACGCCTTCTTACCAAATTTCAATGGAATTAATATAGTATTCTGGGAGATAATGACGTTTTAATGATGTCATGTCATGCCATTTTTGGTGGAAAAACGAAATGTTTCAACAATCGCAGAAAATAGAGTTTAGAAGCAAATTGAAGAAAAAAACGTGAAAAGAAAGGAAATTACATTCTCTTCAACATGACTATCTCGGATTGTCGAAATTTTGCGTTTTTTACCCCAAAAATAAAATTAACACTTTTTTCGGAAAAAAGATTAAAAAAATATATTGTGTGAATTTTAAAAGATAATTTTTTAAGCTCGAATACCAAAATAAGGTGACCGTCCCAAATCCGCGGAGAAAAAAAGGGGGGGGCTACCTTTTTGCCACAAAAAAAGGCCCCCCCGGAGAGAGGTTGGATCCGCCGGTGTTCCGGTTCGGCGTCAATAGGCTGTCGAGTGGTTTGAGGTCTTCACTGCTGAATAAACTCTGAATATATGAATGAATGAATGTCATGAATGCTGAATAATTAACTCTGATGATGATTGGAACACTTCCGAAAGTGGTGGACGATGCGACCCGGTTATCAGAAGCCTCAAACTTAAAACCTAATCCAGCATAATGCATTAACAGAAAAAGATTGGCCATCGTCAAACAAATAGGAGCCTGCGAGAGGTGACCCAATAGTTCCATCAATCTCCTCAATGCCCGTCAATGACCTGTTAGTCAACTCTATGGCGGACCACTCGCTGCAAAGTTCCGCGCCCGGCATCCAGTTTGCCCGAGGGTCGCAGCCGTTACGAATCACCATGATTACAGAGCCGGTGATGACAGTTGCCACGGGGACCGGTCGGGCGGCGGTTTGGGTGGTAAGCTGTGTTGCCGGTCGACGCGACGGTCCGGTGGCAGGTCCGTGTGACCTTGTGTGAGCGGCGATCGATCGGACAGGTACCCCCCCCCCCCGTGTGACGCCACCCGCGCCCCGGCCGCCGGCGTGTCGGCCACCCGGGTGGTCAGCCGGAGAGTCGGCTTTGGGCCGCCGGTCAGACGGGCAGCCGAAAGGTCACGGAACACACTCGTCTGTAGACATGGCGGAAGTGGCCTGGACACAGCGAAACAGTGGCAATTCGGAGGGTGATTTCGAACTGAAAAGTTGCGTATCAATGTTCAGTGGTGAGTGGTAATACGTGCCAAGTGTTGAATAGGTGAACGGCATTTGTTGGCACCTCGATAAAGAATGAAATTCAAGTTCAGAGATGTCAAGGCAAATTAGTGATCTTGTGCATCACATTCTTAGTAAAATTAAAGCATCATACAAATATATATTTTTACCATTGGCAATAATAACAAGTCATATTATTTCACTAAATTACGTCTTTGTAAGTGCTATTTTCTGTAAGAATAACAGCTTTGTTTACATCGCATTGTCGAAATTGTAATGCACCCATAAATAAATTTCGAACGTAACGTTTTAACAGCAGACAGACAATGGCGGCGCTACGTTCCGAAATGGGGGAGGGGGGGGGGGGAGAAATAGGCATTCTGAAATCGATTCTTCCATGCAACGCCCGTAGGCGTAACGTTAAAATCCCAAAATGTTGGGGGACGGGTTCCCCCCCCCCCCCGCTTTCGACGACCATGCAGCCATCAAAGAAACGCGGAGGCACTTGCTTGTTTTTCGAGGCACCGATAAAATTATGACACCACCAATCATAAAGCTTATCTTTGAGACAGCAATTTGGAACAGTCCATATCAAAGATGCTACTCTCATCACCAACACCCTTCCGGTCCCTCTGAACTTCAAGTCCACCGCAGTCGCCGAAACATCCGTGGCATTTTCCACACCGTTATAAGCAGGACAACAGAAAAACACTCGGGAAGTCGGCTGGCCCACCGACTTGGCAACGGCGTCGCGCCGCCTCGCAGTATGGCTGGCGAATCGCGGCCAGGAATAGCCAGGCCGGTGGCGCGGCGGCATGAGTGGGGCTGTCGACTCTACCGGCAATCAGTTGTACCCACACCGCAGACACTCAGCTGTACACCACAGACACTCAGCAGTACACCACAGGCACTCAGCTGTACACCACAGATACTCAGCTGTACACCACAGACACTCAGGGGTACACCACAGACACTCAGCTGTACACCACAGACACTCAGCTGTACACCACAGACATCAGCTGTACACCACAGACACTCAGCTGTACACCACAGACACTCAGCTGTACACCACAGACACTCAGCTGTACACCACAGACACTCAGCTGTACACCATAGACACTCAGATGTACACCACATACACTCAGCTGTACACCACAGACACTCAGCTGTACACCACAGATACTCAGCTGTACACCACAGACACTCAGCTGTACACCACAGACACTCCGCTGTGCACAACAGACACTCAGCTGTACACCACAGACACTCAGCTGTACACCACAGACACTCAGCTGTACACCACAGGCACTCAGATGTACACCACAGACACTCAGCTGTACCCCACAGACACTCAGCTGTACACCACAGACACTCAGCTGTACACCACAGACACTCAGATGTACACCACAGACACTCAGGTGTACACCACAGACACACCACAGACACTCAGATGTACACCACAGACACTCAGCTGTACACCACAGACACTCAGATGTACACCACAGACACTCAGCTGTACACCACAGACACTCAGATATACACCACAGACACTCAGCTGTACACCACAGACACTCAGCTGTCCACCACATACACTCAGCTGTCCACCACAGACACTCAGCTGTACACCACAGACACTCAGCTGTACACCACAGACACACAGCTGTACACCACAGACACTCAGCTGTACACCACAGACACTCATCTGTACACCACATACACTCAGCTGTACACCACAGACACTCAGATGTACACCACAGACACTCAGCTGTACACCACAGACACTCAGATGTACACCACAGACACTCATCTGTACACCTCAGACACTCATATGTACACCACAGACACTCAGCTGTACACCACAGACACTCAGCTGTACACCACAGACACACCACAGACACTCAGATGTACACCACAGACACTCAGCTGTACACCACAGACACTCAGCTGTACACCACAGACACTCAGCTGTACACCACAGACATCAGCTGTACACCACAGACACTCAGCTGTACACCATAGACACTCAGCTGTACACCACAGACACTCAGCTGAAAACAACAGACACTCAGCTGTACACCACAGACACTCAGCTGTACACCACAGACACTCAGCTGTACACAACAGACACTCAGCTGTACACCACATACACTCAGTTGTACACCACAGACACTCAGCTGTACACCACTGACACTCAACTGTACACCACAGACACTCAGCTGTACACCACAGACACTCAGCTGTACCTACACCACAGACACTCAGCTGTACACCACAGACACTCAGCTGTACACCACAGACACTCAGCTGTCCACCACATACACTCAGCTGTACACCACAGACACTCAGCTGTACACCAGAGACACTCAGCTGTACACCACAGACACTCAGCTGTACACCACAGACACTCAGCTGTACACCACAGACATCAGCTGTACACCACAGACACTCAGCTGTACGCCACAGACACTCAGCTGAAAACAACAGACACCCAGCTGTACATACACCGCAGACACTCAGCTGTACACCACAGACACTCAGCTGTACACCACAGACACTCAGCTGTACACCACAGACACTCAACTGAAAACAACAGACACTCAGCTGTACACCACAGACACTCAGCTGTACACCACAGACACTCAGCTGTACACAACAGACACTCAGCTGTACACCACATACACTCAGTTGTACACCACAGACACTCAGCTGTACACCACAGACACTCAGCTGTACACCACAGACACTCAGCTGTACACTACAGACACTCAGCTGTACATACACCACAGACACTCAGCTGTACACCACAGACACTCAGCTGTACACCACAGACACTCATATGTACACCACAGACACTCAGCTGTACACAACAAACACCCAGCTGTACACCACAGACATCAGCTGTACACCACAGACACTCAGCTGTACACCACAGACACTCAGCTGTACACAACAAACACTCAGCTGTACACCACAGACACTCAGCTGTACACCACAGACACTCAGTTGTACACCACACCACAGACACTCAGCTGTACACCACAGACACTCAGCTGTACATACACCACAGACACTCAGCTGTACACCACAGACACTCAGCTGTACACCACAGACACTCAGCTGTATACAACAGACACTCAGTTGTACACCACATACACTCAGCTGTACACCACACCACAGACACTCAGCTGTACACCACAGACACTCAGATGTACACCACAGACACTCAGCTGTACACCACACCACAGACACTCAGCTGTACACCACATACACTCAGATGTACACCACAGACACTCAGCTGTACACCAGAGACACTCAGCTGTACACCACAGACACTCAGCTGTACACCACAGACACTCAGATGCACACCACACCAAAGACACTCAGATGTACACCACATACACTCAGATGTATGTGGTGTACATCTGATTAAAAAAGGGCAAAGGAACTTGATTTAGCTAGACATTGTAATGCAGATAGTAAGAAGTTCTTCAGTTTTTATAAGTTAAGTACAGTTTCCAAAAATATAGGTCCATTTAAGGTAGATGATGTGTTAGTTAGCAAGGACAGTGAAATGGTTGAAGTGCTTAATGATCAGTTTCAATCTGTCTTTACTATCGAGGACCAGAGTAGTATTGCAGCACTTCAGCCTGAGCTAGAGACAGAGGAGACTATAGGAGAGCTAGGTGGCATAAGTAGTGAACTTGTTCTAGAATATCTAAAGAAAGTAAGGCCTAACAAGGCAGAAGGACCTGATGAAATCCATGCTAGACTTTTAAGAGAATCTGAAAGGGAGTTGTCGGTTCCATTAGCCATAATATTTTCTAAATCACTTGCAGATAGTACAATTCCACTTGATTGGAAAAGAGCAAATGTTGTTCCTATTCATAAAAAGGGAGATAGAAGTAAAGAGGAAAACTATAGACCGGTTAGTCTGACCTCATTAGTCTGCAAGGTGCTTGAATCAATCATCAAAGATAAGATTGTTGAATTCTTGGAGCAAAATGAACTCATCAAGGATACACAGCATGGCTTTAGGAAGGGCCGTTCTTGTTTAACTAATCTTCTGGAGTTTTTGGATGTTGCAACAGATAGCGTTGATCAGGGTAAACAGCTAGATGTAGATTTTCTTGATTTCAGTAAAGCATTTGACAAAGTCCCCCCATACAAGACTGGGGTTGCAACTTAAAATTCATGGGATCAGGGGCAAGATTCTGGATTGGATAGAAACGTGGCTTTCAGGACGCCAGCAAAGGGTTATATTGAATGGGTGCCAATCACAATGGAAGGAGGTTCTCAGTGGGGTTCCACAGGGCTCAGTCCTGGGCCCATTGCTTTTTATAATATTTGTGAATGCAATTGAAAACAGTATAGACAGCGAAGTCTTGAAATTTGCAGACGATCTAAAAGTTGTCAGGATTATTAGAGGAAAACATGATCAGGATGTTTTTCAATCAGATCTGGACAAGCTAGTTGAGTGGTCTGAAGCATGGCAGATGAAATTCAATTTGAGTAAATGTAAGATTATGCACGCTGGACGGGTTAGCAGTAAACATAGGTATGAAATGGGTGGGCAGAAAATGGAGCAGATTGAAAAGGAAAGAGATTTAGGTGTCGTGGTAAACAATAGACTATCAGCGTCAGACCAGGTTGTAGAAGCTAGGAAAAGGGCACTTAGAATGCTAGTGGCCATTAACAGAAATGTTTCCTACAAGAGTGAAAAGGTAATAACAAAACTGTATTGTGCATACGTTAGACCACATTTGGAGTATTGTGTACAAGCCTGGTCTCCAACATATGAGAAAGATTGCTGGTTGTTAGAAAGAGTTCAAAAAAGGGCAACAAAAATGATTAATTGTCTTGGTAGTTTACCTTATGAAGATAGATTAAGGAAATTGGGTATGTTTCACTATAGATATAGAAGGCTAAGAGGAGATCTAATTGAAGTCTTCAAATTTGTAAATAGTCAGCATTCTGGATATTTAAATGGTATGTTTGAGTTCAATAGGGAAAATCGAGGTAGAGGTCATCAGCATAAACTCATTATGAAACAAAGTAGGACTAGGCTACGACAGTCATTTTTCAGTAGAAGGGTTGTAGGACATTGGAATATGCTACCAGGGGATGTCGCGTGATGCAGTGACACTTGCTTCCTTCAAAATTAGATTAGATGAATACTTTACAGAGAAGGGATTGGTTCATAAATACTCGTGGGATTAGCCTTCTTTTATGCAGGTAGAGTAAGGTGATTTGAAGGGGCGAGACTGGTGGAGGGGGGTGGGGATGGGGTGGTGGGGGGGGGGGGGTGCAACCTCGGATGGGCCCAAGAGGCTCTTTGTTGCACTTTTCTTTTATGTCTTTATGTCTTTATGTCTTTATGTACACCACAGACACTCAGCTGTACACCACAGACACTCAGCTGTACACCACTGACACTCACCTGTACCCCACAGACACTCAGCTGTACACCACAGACACTCAACTGTACACCACATACACTCAGATGTACACCACAGACACTCAGCTGTACACCACCACCACAGACACTCAGCTGTACACCACATACACTCAGCTGTACACCACAGACACTCAGCTGTACACCACAGACCCTCAGTTGTACACCACAGACACTCAGCTGTACACACACAGACACTCAACTGAACACCACATACACTCAGGGGTACACCACAGACACTCAGCTGTACACCAAAGACACTCAGCTGTACACAACAGACACTCAGCTGTACACCACAGACACTCAGCTGTACACCACAGACACTCAGCTGTACACAGCCACAGCTCAGCTGTACACAACAGACACTCAGCTGTACACACAGACACTCAGCTGTACACACAGACACTCAGCTGAACACCACAGACACTCAGGGGTACACCACAGACACTCAGCTGTACACCACAGACAACTCAGCTGTAACAACAACTCAGACACGGCTC
>JAXIVJ010017335.1:0-2500 GCA_036785665.1 Chirona hameri
TGAACATTTCAACAGGGCGCTTCTTTCAGGGGATCGGCATTAATACGCTTCCGAGTTGCCTTTTGACAAAATATAAATGGGCTAAAAAAATATAATGGGCCGTTAAATGGGTTAACGGGTGAACTGGTCAACCTCTTTGCATGGAGCGACATAACTATGCATGGGTGTGGGGGGGGGGGGGGTGCTCACGGGTACGTGTATTGATGTGTGTATCTGCATCCAGGAGACTCCAGATAATTGGGACATAATTAGATATAGTGATCAACATAGTTAAGCATGGATGCATTGTGGGGGATGGATGGGTGGGTATGGGGGGGGGGGTGCAGTGCTCTTCTTTCTGTGTGTGTACCACCATCCAGGAGATACCAGGTAATTAGTTCAATGTCTTAGGTGACGAGTGCAAGGGTGTATGAGTGGGTGACTGTCACGTTCGTGCCAACAGTGATTCCTTTATTTTATAGGGATCTGCCGTTCCAGAGATTACAAATATGTATAAATATATGCTAAGCCGGGGTGTAGATTTTATAGGTTTAATGGGTTTATAACGGGTGCCATGTGTGTACCACAGATATAATGGCCGAGTACCGGCTATAACGGGTTTATCACGTGTTCCACAGGGGCACAACGGGTAACACGGGTGTATGTCGGGCACCGTAGGTTTTTGACGGGTACCTCGGGTGTATGACGTGTATAAAAACGTATTATAGGTACGACGTGTGTGCCACGGGTAGAACGGGCTAGCAATCCCTAATTGCCTATCACTGGCTTGCACCACCACTTGCCCTGTAATCGTTCAGCGAAGCGGACGGGTTAGCACTAGTATTTACCTATTTCTGAACCGTTTGCTATAGTTCACGTTTAAAAATAGGTGCACCTGCATTAGGGACCACTACAACTGAAACGTTAAAAAGTCTACATAATCTTGAATAAGATATTCGTACACTGCTTATAGTTTGATTAACCGCGAACACCACTAGATTCTCGTATACATTATGTATTTGTATAATTTGTAAGCAATAGGTGTCAACAATGTGCGTGGTGTTAAATGAAGTGACATGTTTTAGTATTTTCATATTATTATTTGTTGACGCAACAACACTAGAAATAATTACGCATCATCAGTGACCTTACCTGGCTAAAGGTTCCTATTTGTATACTCAATGACGCAGGTCTCTTAAAAACGCTAACACCTTTCCCATTTTTCACATGCGTGATCAGGCTCTGGTAAGTTGGAAGCTCAGTATCATCGGGTTATCATCGATTGTATCATGGCGCATTCATTGGCACTTATTCGATTTGTATCCCTGGTTATTTAATTTATTTATGTTGGTTTACTTTGCATTAACCTTCACTCGAGTGAAAAGGCAAATTAGATAATATCTACCTGCCGCACCGTAACATATTCTGTCTCCCTTGCATACAATAGAACTGCGCTTAAACTACGTATAAGTGTTCGGAACGATTGATTCGTGTCAGAGACGGCGACCAATAACGACCAGGGCAAGTATTCGTCGAAAGTGGTTTATCTGTGATCATCGTGAATCCGTGTGCCTTTCCCATCGGATATATAAAGAAACAGGCATTCATACGACGAGCTCTCTTTATGCTGATGACTTCACATCAGCTTCATACTTCTGCTCTGCCCTCCCTCGCTCCCTGCACATGTGAACGGCCTGTCTTGCGGTCACTGTCCGTCAGCATTCCCCTCTGCCCCGCCTCGCCCAATCCGCTCAATCCGCCCAACCGTTGAGCGCTCCGAGGCCTTAATTGTATCGCTGCTCGCCGCCAGTTAAGGGCCCTAACGCTGGAACGTGACCGCCAGTGGTTACGTAACTGGCGGTACCTGACGCGGACGGTCATTAACGTCAGGTGAACGCACCTGCTCTCAGGCCGAGCCGACTCGCCGCGCTATGCTATCACCTGGCCTGCGATGTCCCCGTTAGATGTGATAATATGATATATGATAATAATATATGATAATAATATAGGATAATAATATATGATAATAATGATGATAATAAAATTATATGAAAATTAATATGAAAATTAATATGAAAATTAATATGAAAATTAATATGAAAATTAATATGAAAATTAATATGAAAATTAATATGAAAATGAAAAAATAAAAATGCAAATCAAACGCAAATAATACAAATGCAAATCAAACGCAAATAATAAAAAGGATAATAATATGATAGATATTGTAATAGCTATGTTTGATATGTTCGATAAATAAATAAATGAATCC
This sequence comes from Chirona hameri, assembly GCA_036785665.1. NCBI lineage: Eukaryota > Metazoa > Arthropoda > Thecostraca > Balanomorpha > Balanidae > Chirona > Chirona hameri. The sequence goes on from JAXIVJ010017335.1 coordinate 2,252, forward strand.
CGAAATGGATGTGGCGAGACTGAAACCGTGGTATCTGCTTCGGATGTAATATCGCCGCCTGACGCCATGTAATGCCATGTTTACCTGTGTTTGGTGTTATGTGGTGTCTGCGTCTGACGTGCCTTGGCTGAATCTTAGGTTCCAAGCGGCGAGGCGCCGCCCAGCACCGATGTGGACCTCTTCATATCGACAGAGAAGATTATGGTGCTCAATACTAGCTTAAAGGTATGGAGCTGCTACTGTATTTAT
>JAXIVJ010017335.1:7500-26436 GCA_036785665.1 Chirona hameri
AGGGAGACCGGCCACTGTGCGGGCCGAGAGAAGCACCTGATCAGACAGAGCTGAGGGGACCGTCACGTCCCAGCACCTTAACGTAATAAACCACGGCCGCTCGAGATCGGGACCGACACGTCCCAGCACCTTACCGTCATATACCACGGCCGCTCGAGATCGGGACCGTCACGTCCCAGCACCTTACCGTCATATACCACGGCCGCTCGAGATCGGGACCGTCACGTAACAAACCACGGCCGCTCGAGATCGGGACCATCACGTAATAAACCACGGCCGCTCAAGATCGGGACCGTCACGTAATATACCACGGCCGCTCCAGATCGGGACCGTCACGTAATAAACCACGGCCGCTCCAGATCGGGACCGTCACGTAATATACCACGGCCGCTCGAGATCGGGACCGTCACGTCCCAGCACCTTACCGTAACAAACCACGGCCGCTCGAGATCGGGGACCGTCACGTCCCAGCACCTTACCGTCATATACCACGGCCGCTCGAGATCGGGACCGACACGTCCCAGCACCTTACCGTAATATACCACGGCCGCTCGAGATCGGGACCGTCACGTCCCAGCACCTTACCGTAACAAACCACGGCCGCTCGAGATCGGGACCGTCACGTAATGAACCACGGCCGCTCGAGATCGGGACCGACACGTCCCAGCACCTTACCGTAACAAACCACGGCCGCTCGAGATCGGGACCGTCACGTCCCAGCACCTTACCGTCATAAGCCACGGCCGCTCGAGATCGGGACCGACACGTCCCAGCACCTTACCGTCATATACCACGGCCGCTCGAGATTGGGACCGACGCGTCCCAGCACCTTACTGTAACAAACCACGGCCGCTCGAGATCGGGACCGTCACGTAATATACCACGGCCGCTCGAGATCGGGACCGTCACGTAATAAACCACGGCCGCTCCAGATCGGGACCGTCACGTAATATACCACGGCCGCTCCAGATCGGGACCGTCACGTAATATATCACGGCCGCTCCAGATCGGGACCGACACGTAATAAACCACGGCCGCTCGAGATCGGGACCGTCACGTAATATATCACGGCCGCTCCAGATCGGGACCGTCACGTCCCAGCACCTTACCGTCATATACCACGGCCGCTCGAGATCGGGACCGTCACGTAATAAACCACGGCCACTCGAGATCGGGACCGTCACGTAATAAACCACGGCCACTCGAGATCGGGCTGTCAGAGGGAGGTGTCTGAAAATAGCCTCAATGTCACGGTTTCGAGATGCGGCTATTTTAGTTGGACCATAACACATTGTTGGACAAGGCAACAACTGGCAGGATGCAGATTGAGAGCTAAAATTAGTGATGAAGCGTGTATTCCATTGCCGGTGTTAAAGCGAAATAATGACCTTTTTATTTTGTTAGCAACAATTTATTTGGCTACCGCTATGGTATTAAAATGATGTTATATAAATGTAAGAATTAAATAAAATTATTCCCTAATTCAAAGTTGGAAGTTCGGGAAAATTAATGATCGGTATTTTCCCTCCACTATTGGAAAGCGACATATCTGACGCTTTTGTATCAATCTGTTCAACGTTGTTGAATGGGCACTTCGAAACAAATCGCCGACACTAAATAGGTCGCCGTCGACGTGCATCGTTGAGCTTCCGATTTAATTGCCAGTTTTAAAAATAAAGCAAAAAATTCCTCGCCGCGTCAGTGTTTTTTTTCCAGTACAAAGGGGTCTAATATAGACTACACACTGGCGGCCGCAGGGCGGGATATGGGAGTCATGGCCCCACCTTTGGCCTTAAATGGGGGGGGGGGGGGCAACATGTCTTTGACACTACCTTTTGCTCCGGACATATTTCCTCGTTTTGATCCTGCATGCTGGTTCCAATAGCAAAAATTAGTTCTCCAACCCGCTCAAAACCTCAAATTGTGGCGCCGCTTCGCGGCGCAATAATAGTTTATCGCATGCATAAGATTTACTGCTGGTAAAAACTGCTTCCAACCCCCCTCCCCTGGTCACGAACCTCGACTTCCCTCTTGATCAATTATTCATCAGCTGTCGGGGCCGCCCTTGACTGTACAAATAATATATTTTAGCACCATCCGCGGCACTTCAAATGATATAAAGGGTACGACTGATATTGCAAATACCTATAGCCAACGTTGTCAATTTAAAACAATGCTGAAATAGGGGCACCCTCAAAATATAGTGGACCAAATCCGTTGAGTTTTCAGATTTGGGTATAGGTAGGGGCACCACTGCAATTGATGCCCCCCCCCCCCCCCCCCCCACCCCCTCCCCTTGAAGATTTTCTGGATCCGCCCCTGTTCCTCTCCCTCTCTAACCCTTCGGCCTTTATAACAGTGCAGGACTGCCTTTGTGCTTGCGCGCCGTCTTCTCTGGGAGCCACCGTGCGGACTGGGAGCCTGCGTTTCTGTTGTAATTTTTATGGGAGATTCCGGAAGTTTGGCTGTACGGACCGGTACAGCCAAACTGCAGTGTTATATGGTGCCAGTTTCAGAAAATATTTGTCCATTGTCCGACCGATGTCCAAGACCATGGTCAGCTGTCCGTCCGAAGCTGTCCGAAATTCATTGTTTGTCCGAAATTTGTCCGAAAGCAGAAAAAGTGTTTGATATGGAAATGAGTTACCTGTGGCACACTTTCTGTTTTAATCAAAAAGTAACTAAGTGATTTTCGCGACAAGCCATCCTTGGGCATTGGATGTCCAAAAATGTCCAAAGAAATATGCTTATGTCCGTCCAAAAACCGAATCGGTGTTCGGACAAATTCGGAATTCCGAAAATGATTGTACCGATTGGCACCACTAGCACGGTTACTGTCAAGGTTGTCTGCCTGTGGGCTGCCGTTATAATATCCACAATAGTGTGACTGCTCTGCCGTTATAATAGCCACAATAGTGTGACTGTGCTCTGCCGTTATAATATCCACAATAGTGTGACTGTGCTCTGCCGTTATAATATCCACAATAGTGTGACTGTGCTCTGCCGTTATAATATCCACAATAGTGTGACTGCTCTGCCGTTATAATATCCACAATAGTGTGACTGTGCTCTGCCGTTATAATATCCCCAATAGTGTGACTGCTCTGCCGTTATAATATCCACAATAGTGTGACTGTGCTCTGCCGTTATAATATCCACAATAGTGTAACTGTGCTCTGCCGTTATAATATCCACAATAGTGTGACTGTGCTCTGCCGTTATAATATCCACAATAGTGTGACTGTGCTCTGCCGTTATAATATCCACAATAGTGTGACTGTGCTCTGCCGTTATAATATCCAGAATAGTGTGACTGTGCTCTGCCGTTATAATATCCACAATAGTGTGACTGTGCTGTGCCGTTATAATATCCAGAATAGTGTGACTGTGCTCTGCCGTTACCATTTCGGCTGTATTCCGACTGCTCCCTGCCGTTCGCTCCAGGAGATTATGATGGACCACGCTCTCCGCACCATCTCCTACATCGCCGACATCGGCGAGTTGGTGGTCCTAATGGCGAGACGTCGGGAAGGCCCCGCCGCCGCCGAGGGCTTCGCCCACCTCCAGTCGCTGCCAAAGATGATCTGCCACGTGTTCGAGAGTGATGAGGTGAGGGGGAGGAGGGGCACGGTTTCACCGGTATGTGGTGAATGCAAGCCGTCACTCCGTCTGCTTCGGTCGGACAGTTCTGTTTGTATTGCTCTGTGAAGCACGGAGCTCGTGATTTGATCGTCTGCTTCGGTCGGACAGTTCTGTCTGTATTGCTCTGTGAAGCACGGAGCTCGTGATTTGATCGTCTGCTTCGGTCGGACAGTTCTGTTTGTATTGCTCTGTGAAGCACGGAGCTCGTGATTTGATCGTCTGCTTCGGTCGGACAGTTCTGTTTGTATTGCTCTGTGAAGCACGGAGCTCGTGATTTGATCGTCTGCTTCGGTCGGACAGTTCTGTTTGTATTGCTCTGTGAAGCACGGAGCTCGTGATTTGATCGTCTGCTTCGGTCGGACAGTTCTGTTTGTATTGCTCTGTGAAGCACGGAGCTCGTGATTTGATGCTATGGTCACACAAACACAACACGAGTAGGCGTGGTGAGCAATTCGGATTCAGATTCAGGAGATTTCCATGTGTTTACGATGTACTGTAGACGTAGAGCTACTTATGTACTGTAGACGTACCTCATATATCGAAGTTTTAGAGCTACATTTCGGAATCTTCTCGGCTTTGCATTTCACTTACTTATTGTACGTTTACTTCGATATATTTCCCTACCTTCATTCAAATTACCTGTGCTGGCCTTTTATCATTTACAGTTATGCATGCCAGTGCCTATGCATGTCAGTGAGGATCCCAGCTCACACAGCCCACGGGAGCATTGGTCATTAATGACCGCCAAAGTTAGGTAATGATACCGAGACACGTGAATGCTAAATAACCTCACCGTGAACACCTCACCGTGAACACCTCACCGTGAACACCTCACCGTGAACACCTCACCGTGAACACCTCACCGTGAACACCTCACCGTGAACACCTCACCGTGAACACCTCACCGTGACCGTGATGTGTTCCAGGCTCAATTCATCGCGCAATCCATCGGCCAGGCCTTTCAAGTGGCCTACATGGAGTTCCTCAAGGCGAACGGCATCGACGACCACGGCTTCGTGAAGGAGATGGACTACCAGGAGGTGCTGAACTCGCAAGAGATCTTCGGAGAGGAGCTGAAGATGTTCGCGAAGAAAGAGCTCCAAAAGGAGGTGCGGAGCGACAAATCAGTACGCACTCCCCTCACCCACCCTCCCGGAGGTGACAAAAGACGACAAACTTGCAATAAATTCCGTTTTTCTTCTAGACAAAGCAACACATATGCCATTCGTCAAACTTGTTGCCGATTCCAAGTGTTTTGGCATTTGTATACAAATAAAAACCAAAATATATCCAAAATGCACTTTCGAGTTTTGCTTGACTGAGCGTTTGATGAAATCCTCTGTGGGAGCTCTCTTATGCAATGGTTTTGTCATTTAAAGTTCCGTACAGCACGTTTGTTCCTTTTGTCGCCTCTGTGCCCTTCCCACGGCACTTGATGCGTGGGATTGGTAGGCAGCGTCCGGTCACTAGCTGCCGTCCGGCGGCTGTCATGTCTGGAGTGGCTGTCATATCTGGAGTGGCTGTCATATCTGGAGTGGCTGTCATGTCTGGAGTGGCTGTCATGTCTGGAGTAGATGTCATGTCTGGAGTGGCTGTCATGTCTGGAGTGGCTGTCATGTCTGGAGTGGCTGTCATGTCTGGAGTGGATGTCATATCTGGAGTGGCTGTCATGGCTGTCATGGCTGTTATGTCTGGAGTGGCTGTCATGCCTGGAGTGGATGTCATGTCTGGAGTGGCTGTCATGTCTGGAGTGGCTGTCATGTCTGGAGTGGCTGTCCTTTGCTGGAGTGGCTGCCATGTCTGGAGTGTCTGTCATGTCTGGAGTGGATGTCATGTCTGGAGCGGCTATCATGTCTGGAGCGGCTGTCATGTCTGGAGCGGCTGTCATGTCTGGAGCGGCTGTCATGTCTGGAGTGGCTGTCATGCCTGGATCGGCTGTCATGTCTGGAGCGGATGTCATGTCTGGAGCGGCTGTCATGCCTGGAGTGGCTGTCATGTCTGGAGCGGCTGTCATGTCTGGAGCGGCTGTCATGTCTGGAGTGGCTGTCATGTATGGGGTGGCTGTCATGTCTGGAGTGGCTGTCATGCCTGGAGTGGCTGTCATGCCTGGAGTGGCTGTCATGTCTGGAGCGGCTGTCATGTCTGGAGCGGCTGTCATGTCTGGAGTGGCTGTCATGTCTGGAGTGGCTGTCATGTCTGGAGTGGCTGTCATGTCTGGAGTGGCCGTCATGTCTGGAGTGGATGTCATGTCTGGAGTGGCTGTCATGTCTGGAGTGGCTGTCATGTCTGGAGTGACTGTCATGTCTGGAGTGGCTGTCATGTCTGGAGTGGCTGTCATGTCTGGAGTGGCTGTCATGTCTGGAGTGACTGTCATGTCTGGAGTGGCTGTCATGTCTGGAGTTGCTGTCATGTCTGGAGTGGCTGTCATGTCTGGAGTTGCTGTCATGTCTGGAGTGGCTGTCATGTCTGGAGTGGCGACTGGTGGTCGCTTATAACGGCTCTTATAATCACAGACGATGGGCCGGTAACCAGCGCCGGTAATCGATTCAGGCCCGGTCAAAATAGCAACCGTCACCCGACTGGCCGTGGTCGTTTGTGGTCTGAATTAGGAGCGAGTTTCGCTACGATTGGAGCTAATTGGTGTTTAAGACATCTGTGTGTCATGCGATATCTTACTTAAATCATTATAACAGATGCAGCGAATGTCCTTTATGTAGCAGAGTATACCGGCTCTGTGGTACGTTCTACTAAGGTTGCCAATAGGCAATAACCATGTAAAATACCTCGATGTTTTAGTGGTGCGGTAGTCCGAATATCCTAAAAACTATTTTTTTTTTTAGTTTCCTTAGCACCCTGCAATTTGTATACGTGCTGCGCGGCGATTATCGGGGTGTGAGGAGAGCGTTTGCTCACCTGTGACGTGTGGCGATTCTATAGCGGTGAGAATGTTCACCCACCTGTGAAGCGGAGCGATTCCATGGCGGTGAGAATGTTCACCCAGCTGTGAAGCGGAGCAATTCCATGGCTGTGAGAATGTTCACCCAGCTATGAAGCGGAGCGATTCCATGGCTGTGACAGTGTGCACTCAGCTGTGACTTGTGACGCGTCCCGTCTCTCCGCCAGGTGGTGGTGCCGAAGCAGAAGGGTGAGATCCTGGGCGTGGTGATAGTCGAGTCCGGCTGGGGCTCGCTGGTGCCCACTGTGGTGATCGCCAACCTGGCATCCTCCGGCGCCGCCGCCCGCTGCGGCCAGCTCAACATCGGCGACCAGATCATCGCGCTCAACGGCATCAGCCTCGTCGGTCTGCCGCTGGCCAGCTGCCAAACCTACGTCAAGAACGCGCGGCAGGCCACCGTGGTGAAGCTGACGGTGGTGCCGTGCCCGCCCGTGGTGGAGGTGTGCATCCGTCGGCCTGACGCCAAGTACCAGCTGGGCTTCAGCGTGCAGAACGGCGTCATCTGCAGCCTCCTGCGCGGCGGCATCGCCGAGCGCGGCGGCGTCCGCGTCGGCCACCGCATCATTGAGATCAACAGCCAGAGCGTGGTGGCCGTGCCGCACGAGAGGATCGTCAGTCTGCTGGCCACCTCTGTGGGCGAGGTGAGACCGCGGGAAGGGGCGGAGGGTCTGATGTCATGTCTGGAGTGTCTATTGTCAGTCTGAGGTGAGGCTGGGGGTGGACAGGGTTGTCGGCCTGCTGGCGACCTCTGTAGGGGAGGTGAGACTGGCAGAGGGGCAGGGCTGTGAGCTGAGGGAAGGGAAGGATTGTAGGCTGAGGGAAGGGCCTCGGGGGAATTCTTGACACCTCCGTCGGGAGATGAGATTCGGACTGCGCGGGACGTTAGTGAGTGGAGGTCGAGTCAGAGAGTCAGACGGGTAGAAACCCGGTGAGCGGGTACAGAAGCCCTTCTCTGCCCCTGACCCTGGTCTTGGACCGTTGTACGGAGTCTTAGGGGACACAGAGTCGGATTAGATTGATCAGATTCGTGCGCGGTTGGCCGTATACTGGACACCCTGTCGTTCTGCTAAATCACCTGCGGTAGCGCCAGGGACTACACGCACAAAAACCACAGAAGGAAACCTCAGAAACCCAATCCCTTCCGATACCTGCTGGGTACCGCCGGGTTTTTAGGCGTGGGGTCAACTTTCAGTCAGCGTCCCGTCCCGGTCGCCCCTTCCCTGCGCCTTTGTTTCATCGCTGAGGGGAGTTTCCCCAGCCGGACTCGAGTTTCGGGAAGTCCCTGTCAGACTTGTAACCAATGTAATCAATCGAGTCAACCTACCCCCGTCTATGTATATTGCATCCCTCGCACGACACTTATCGTCAAGTGAGCACAGGGCCAGAGAAGACACGCTTGCTAGTGCGACTTTCGGTAAAAAATAAATGCATGGTCGGTTGTCTACATAAGTGACAGCATACCTTACCCAGTCTACTTACCAACTAGCTGGTATCCCAGCTGACAATTGGTATACGGGGTAGCAGCGTACCCTGACCGTAATCAGAATCCAAAGGGCTTAACGCACGATGGGGGTAAGTTGATTGATTGAGTCCATTGATAAGAGTCTATTGATTGAATTGATTACAAGTCTGCTCCCTGTCGCGTCAGACGGTGCCGGCCCGGAGGGGGGGGGGGGTAGGACAGGGGCGCCACTTGGATTGATTTGATAGGACGCCGACAGACAGGCGCCTGTCGCCATGAGTGACGACCCCGGGACTAGGGACTAGGCGATGGGTCTGGGTAGTGATCCGTGGCGGAAAAACAGGCGCCTGTCGCCATGGGTGACGACCCCAGGAATAGGGACTAGGCGATGGGTCTGGGTAGTGATCCGTGGCGGAAAAACAGGCGCCTGTCGCCATGGGTGACGACCCCAGGACTAGGGACTAGGCGATGGGTCTGGGTAGTGATCCGTGGCGGAAAAACAGGCGCCTGTCGCCATGGGTGACGACCCCAGGACTAGGGACTAGGCGATGGGTCTGGGTAGTGATCCGTGGCGGAAAAACAGGCGCCTGTCGCCATGGGTGACGACCCCGGGACTAGGGACTAGGCGATGGGTCTGGGTAGTGATCCGTGGCGGAAAAACAGGCGCCTGTCGCCATGGGTGACGACCCCGGGACTAGGGACTAGGCGATGGGTCTGGGTAGTGATCCGTGGCGGAAAAACAGGCGCCTGTCGCCATGGGTGACGACCTCAGGAATAGGGACTAGGCGATGGGTCTGGGTAGTGATCCGTGGCGGAAAAACAGGCGCCTGTCGCCATGGGTGACGACCCCGGGACTAGGGACTAGGCGATGGGTCTGGGTAGTGATCCGTGGCGGAAAAACAGGCGCCTGTCGCCATGGGTGACGACCCCAGGAATAGGGACTAGGCGATGGGTCTGGGTAGTGATCCGTGGCGGAAAAACAGGCGCCTGTCGCCATGGGTGACGACCCCAGGACTAGGGACTAGGCGATGGGTCTGGGTAGTGATCCGTGGCGGAAAAACAGGCGCCTGTCGCCATGGGTGACGACCCCAGGACTAGGGACTAGGCGATGGGTCTGGGTAGTGATCCGTGGCAGTATGGACGACCGCACTCCACAGCGATCTGTAGGTGGGCATACGGAATAGCGCGTCCGTGGGCCGTCTGTGTGTCCGTCAGCTGTGTGGCTGCTGTTGACGCGTCCGTGGGCCGTCTGTGTGTCCGTCAGCTGTGTGGCTGCTGTTGACGCGTCCGTGGGCCGTCTGTGTGTCCGTCCTGTGTGGCTGCTGTTGACGCGTCCGTGGGCCGTCTGTGTGTCCCTCCTGTGTGGCTGCTGTTGACGCGTCCGTGGGCCGTCTGTGTGTCCGTCAGCTGTGTGGCTGCTGTTGACGCGTCCGTGGGCCGTCTGTGTGTCCGTCAGCTGTGTGGCTGCTGTTGACGCGTCCGTGGGCCGTCTGTGTGTCCGTCAGCTGTGTGGCTGCTGTTGACGCGTCCGCTGGCCGTCTGTGTGTCCGTCAGCTGCTGTGTGTCAGCTGTGTGTCCGTCAGTGGCTGCTGTTGACGCGTCCGTGGGCCGTCTGTGTGTCCGTCAGCTGTGTGGCTGCTGTTGATGGCTGGTTAGCGCAATCTGAACCGACATGGGTTGTTCCGGAATAGTTATTCGGGCGCTGCGCTCATGTGATCTCTTACAAATGATGACATGCCTGCTTCTGGCGGAATTTCTCAGTCTTCTGTTCAAATGAGCACAATATGTCGCTCGAGGAACCCACGTTATGTTTTAAATGCGCAACTTAATCCCCGAATTTAAGTAAGATTGTTAGCACCAACGATAAAACCGACAGTAGTTGTTTTTACATTACATTATGATCTATTGTCTGCTGTAAGTCTCTCCTTCAATATGAGCATCTGCTAACTCATTTTGTCATTGTTGTCCGCCTCAGATTCTGATGAAGACGATGCCTACGTCGCTGTTCCGGCTACTGACCGGCCAGGAGACTCCACTCTACATTTAACTCGGCCGATGGTGGCTGGTGGCTGGAGACTCCGCTCTACATTTAGCCGCAGAGACTCGGCCGTCGGCTGACGGCTGGTGGCTGGTGGCTGATGGCTGGTGGCTGGTGGCTGGTGGCTGGTGGCTGGTGGCTGGTGGCTGGTGGCTGGTGGCTGGTGGCTGGTGGCTGGTGGCTGGTGGCTGGTGGCTGGTGGCTGGTGGCTGGTGGCTGGTGGCTGGTGGCTGGTGGCTGGTGGCTGGTGGCTGGTGGCTGGTGGCTGGAGACTCCGCTCTACATTTAGCCGCAGAGACTCGGCCGGCGGCTGACGGATGGTGGCTGGTGGCTGGTGGCTGGTGGCTGATGGCTGATGACTTCATGCTGGTGGCTGACAGCGCCGGCTATCTGCCAGCAGCTGGTGACCGCGGCTGCCGTCTGCCGGCTGACAGCTGACTATTGCCGGCTGACAGCGGACTGCTGATGGCTAGTGGCTGAAGGCTGCTGGAGTAGTGTACCAGTCACGAGTCCAACATGGCCGCTGCGTGCGCCACAAACTCGGACGCCAGTGTCAGACACCAGTTCCAGACGTCAGTGTCAGACACCAGTTCCAGACGACATTTGCAGACGTCAGTGCCATACATCAGACGGCAGCGTCAGACGTCAGGCCAGGCATCATACGTCAGCGTCAACGTCAGCGTCAGACGGCAGCGTCAGCGTCAGGTCAGACGTCAGCGTCAGCGTGAGCGTCAGACGTCAGCGTCAGACGTCAGCGTCAGACGTCAGCGTCAGACGTCAGCGTCAGACGTCAGCGTCAGACGTCAGCGTCAGATGTCAGCGTCAGACATCATTGTCAAACATCAGCGTCAGTGCTTGACGTCAGTGATGTCAATGTCAGACATCCGTGCGAGAGGCATGGCACCCCGGCTGCGGCCCTGCCGTTCGGGAGGGTCTCGAAGCGGGCGAGGTTCGGCCCAGTGGCGCCACCTGTGCCGTCTCGCCCGCCGCCACCTCTGCCGCCACCTCTGCCGCTACCGTCCGGTGGCACCAGCAGGGCTGGCGACCCGGCTTGGACCCCGGCTCGAGCGGCACTCACATAGACATGGAGACTCACAGAAACACGGAGACTCACGGAGACGCCGAGACTCACAGAGACTCCGAGACTCACAGAGACGCCGATACTCACAGAGACATGGAGAATCACAGAGACACGGAGACTCACAGAGACACGGAGACTCACAGAGACATGGAGACTCACAGAGACATGGAGACTCACAGAGACAAGGAGACTTACAGAGACGCCGAGACTCACAGAGACACGGAGACTCACAGAGACATGGAGACTCACAGAGACATGGAGAATAACAGAGACACGGAGACTCACAGAGACACGGAGACTCACAGAGACACGGAGACTCACAGAGACTTGGAGACTCACAGAGACATGGATACTCACAGAGACACGGAGACTCACAGACACCGAGACTCACAGAGACACGGAGACTCACAGAGATATGGAGACTCACAGAGACATGGAGACTCACAGAGACACCGAGACTCACAGAGACACGGAGACTCACAGAGACACGGAGACTCACAGAGACATGGAGACTCACAGAGACATGGAGACTCACAGAGACATGGAGACTCACAGAGACATGGATACTCACATAGACATGGAGACTCACAGAGACACGGAGACTCACAGAGACATGGAAACTCACAGAGACACGGAGACTCACATAGACATGGAGACTCACAGAGACATGGATAATAACAGAGACACGGATACTCACAGAGACACGGAGACTCACAGAGACACGGAGACTTACAGAGACATGGAGACTCACAGAGACGCCGAGACTCACAGAGACACGGAGACTCACAGAGTCGCCGAGACTCACAGAGACCCGGAGACTTACAGAGACACGGAGACTCACAGAGGCACGGAGACTCTCAGAGACGCCGAGACTCACAGAGACGCCGAGACTCACAGAGACGCCGAGACTCACAGAGACACGGAGACTCACAGAGACACGGAGACTCACAGAGACACGGAAACTCACAGAGACATGGAGACTCACAGAGACATGGAGACTCACAGATACACGGAGACTCACAGAGACATGGAAACTCACAAAGACACGGAGACTCACAGAGACACGGAGACTCACAGAGACATGGATAATAACAGAGACACGGAGACTCACAGAGACATGGAGACTCACAGAGACATGGAGACTCACAGAGACATGGAGACTCACAGAGACATGGAGACTCACAGAGACATGGAGACTCACAGAGACACGGAGACTCACAGAGACGCCGAGACTCACAGAGACACGGAGACTCACAGAGACATGGAGACTCACAGAGACATGGAGACTCACAGAGACACGGAGACTCACAGAGACACGGAGACTCACAGAGACACCGAGACTCACAGAGACGCCGAGACTCACAGAGACATGGATACTCACAGAGACTCTACAGAAAGGAGGCGGACGGCATCCGTGGACCATGTTCTCGGTGATTTGTGCTCCCGAGGCCGATCGAGCGTGCGTGCCATACATAGCTAAGGCCCAGTGCTGTGTGACAAGGGACCCTATCAAAATGTCCCCCAGCGTTGGTGTTGGCGCTGTGTCTCGAGGAGACAAACTCTCTGATCTCGCGGGAGATTATGAATATGTCGCGAGAAAGGAGAGGATGTGGCTGGCAGGTGACATTTATGGCTGCTGTGACGTCAGTGACATTATTTTGCCGTTTGTGACCAGCAATATGATTTGGGCATTACTGGAAAGCCCGCTGCTTGCGATGATTGTTTTGAGAATTTGCATCTCCCTCTATAGTATACAATTTGATTATGCTGCGGACTACGTTGTGACTATATCAAATAAGAGTTATTCCATGCTCGGAATAAGCTGATCACATTTCGGTCATATCACGCGTTAATTTGATAATTTTTGTAACGGCGATGTAAACTACGCGGTTAGAGTGGTCAGTGTCGACGCCAGTAGAGAGATTCTTTCAGCTCTTTGTAACCCTGGTTTTGAATAAATCACATGGAAATGATGGACATATGGATATATGGATACAGACACATATTGCTGCCATGAAGAATGATGTTCTATACTATTGTTCTTTTTTTAACACCTCTACTGAACTTACACGAAACGTGCACCCCTATTGGAAGTACGTGAAAACAGAAACCATGATATTACCGTACCTGACAAGCTGACCACATGACGGGGAAAAGTTGCGTCATATTTTCCAACCAATGGCAGGTCGGCAGCGAGGAGTGTCTGATTCAGAAGTTACTTCGCTCCACGCTTAAAAGGTGAACACATTATAAACGTTCACTTATAACGTTTTCGCCATAACGTTATAACATTTTCAAGTTATAACGTTTGAAAACGTTATACCAGGGGCGGTGTCACCGGGGGAGGGGGGGGGGACGCGGGGGACGCGTACCGCCTATCTTCAGATAGTGGGGTACAGTATGATCTATGACCAATCCCAGCAATCTTTCGCTGGGAGAAATGTACTCCGTGTGTATATATATATATTTTTTTTTTTTTTTTTATTAAGCAGATCACCAACAGGGTCGCCCCCACTGACAGGTGAAGTCACATAGTAAAACCGATAACACGATCACTCCATAAAGTACATTGAAACATTAGCAAGATATAAATAGTGTAAACAATACAAAGTGAACTGATAAATGATGCAAGATAAAAATAGCGACCGTAAAAGACGAGTTACAGAAATGCTATATAAGTGATGACATGTTTTCTAAAAGTGTTAAAATGATCTACAAGAAAATCCACCTCTGGGACGCTGTTTAAAAAAGAGTTGACAAGCCTAGGTACCCTGCAGAGTAGACTGCCCTTCACGGTGTTAACGCGGGGGCAGATCTCGTGTAACAGCTTGTGAGTGCGGGTCGATCGAGCTGGTACATGAAGTGAAAAGCTTGTTAGCAAAGTTTGAGAATCTAATTTCGAGTGGAAAATGTTCCTGATGAACAATAGGTCATGCTGAATCCTACGAGCTGATAAAGAAGGTATCCGAAAGTGTTGTAACAAGTCTGAGTATGCTAAAGAAGTGGCATGACCAGATAAAGTACTATTTAAAAGCAAAATTAGAAATTTGTGTTGAACTCGATCGACCCGCACTGTGTGGGATCCAGCCGCGCCCGCCCAGATCACGCTACCATATTCTAAAATTGAGCGTACGTTGGAGAAGTAAGCGCACAGTAGCGCGTTTATGTTCAACTTTGAACCATGAGAACCGGTTTGAAAAGAGCGAATTAGTAGTCCGAGCGATCGATTATTGGCCCTTCTGACAACATTTGTGACCTGGGGAGCAAATGTAAGTTTGGTGTCTAGAATGATGCCCAAGTCGCGAATTTCTCCAACGTGCTCGAGTTTTGAAGCACTAATAAAATATATTGTCTGGACGGGCGCGCGCCTGAGGGTCATAGTGAATGACTTGCATTTTTGGGGATTCAGAGTTAGTCCCCATCTGGCGGACCAGGCTGCCAGACGATCGAGATCCTGTTGCAGCAGTAGTCCGTCAGATGGGGAAGTAATTTTGCGATAGATTTTGACGTCATCGGCGTACAGAAGGCAGCCGGACTGAATTTCAAGTGGTAAGTCATTGATGAATAATGAAAAGAGATGTGGAGCCAAAAGAGAACCTTCTGGAACACCAGACGTTACTGGTTTCCAGTCGGAGGTTTTGCCATTGACAATGACCCTCTGACGCCTATCGGACAGATACGAGACAAACCATTTTAAGGCAGAATCCCTCGAATGATAGGAATGTTTTAGTTTATGAATGAGAAGCGAGTGATTAACGCTTTGAAAAGCAGCCGAATAATCTGTATATATAGCGTCTGTCTGGTATCCGTCCGATATGGCTTCCCCCGCTGTTCGAAGATAGACAGCAAGGTTAGTAACACACGAACGGCGGCGGATAAAACCATGCTGCTCATGACACAGGACAGGTGACACGTGCCGAAGTAGTTCGTCATAGACTACTCGCTCTAGTATCTTTCCGAAGAGAGGAAGCAGGGACACTGAACGATAATTTGACGGGGATTTTGTATCACCCTTCTTGAAAATTGGAATGATATTCGCCTGCTTCCATCTCTTCGGAAAGACGCCGGACTTGATCGAGGCATTGCATATCCTAGTAATAGGGACCACTAGTTCATCAGCACACTCGACGATGATACGGGCGCTGATATTGTCTGGTCCGCAGGCCTTGGTGGCTGGTACAGATTTTAGGGCATTTCGAACGGAGGCTTCGGATACATGCAATTGTGATAAAGCAAATAAATATGGTACACAGGTGCGTCCGGTACAACAGCAATAGCAGGGTTAGTGAATTTCGCGGCGAATGCATCGTTGAACAGCTCAGCACGGTTCTGATCCTTTGTCACAATTCCACCGTCAGTCGCACGCAGCGCAGGTGATATACAATATTTGTTAGTGACACATTTAAAAAAAGACCAGTATCGCTTGGGGTTAGTTTTAAAAGCATCGGTTAAGCCTCGCAAGTATTCAAAGTATTTGCAATTTGACTGCGACTTAAAATCTCTTCTTTTATTTACAAAGTCGGCCCTGGTTTCGGGAATAGGGTTCCGACGCATTCGACAATAGGCGGCCTCCTTCAAACGCAAGGCGGTGCGCACCGCCTTATCAAACCACGATGGCACCCTGTGCCGGAGGACCACCGTCGGGACGTGGTCGGCGATGGCGGAGCTCAGCAGTGTGTACAAGGTATCTACTGACTCATCGACGCTCATGTCGTCCAGCATTACCCACGGGATCAAAAATAAACTCCGGCGCAGACCATTGAAGTCGGCGCTTTTATAATTGTACGCAGTACGCCTTGTAACAACAGGTTTCTGCGCATTGGTACCGTACATGAGGCTACCGTCTCTTTGGGATCGGACATCAGCAGGCTATCTCGTACGTAGACGTTAGTTGGCAGTCGCCTGGTGAACACCAAATCTAGTGTCGCATCACTTCTGGTGGGCTCGCACACCCACTGTTTGAGACCTATCATATCGCAGTCACCTATCAATCGAACAGCTCTATTGGTACGTTTCTGTAGGTTAACGGTTGCTCCGTCCGATGACGTCCACACGATCTCGGGCAGGTTAAAGTCACCTACGACGAGGAGCCTACAGTCCTGAGGCTGGATGGCTGTCAACGAGTCCGTGATCTTCTGAAGAGCAGTATCGTCGTCGGGTGGTCGGTAGCAAATGGCGACAGTCACCGATGGGCCCCGCAGACGGAGTAGCAGCGTCTCCGTGCCGTCAGGATCTGGGAGTCGCAGAGGCAGCAGAGACGTCCGAACAGCACAAGCTACGCCGCCGCCCCGGGATCCCCGGTCACGACGAAACCATGTATGCTGTTCGAAGCCAAGACCCAGCTCGGAGTCAGCAACGGTATCGTTTAGCCACGTCACGTCTCGGTGATTGCTACGATGTCATAGCGCTCGAGGACCGGAGCGCACGCCCTCAGATCGCCCAGCTGCTTCTTCAAACTCCGGGCGTTGGCGTGGTAAGCTGTCAGCGCACCAGGTGGCATCGCCGAGGCGGGAGACGTATCCGGACCCGGGTTAAGCTCTATATCTCCGGCCAGCATGGTGGCTGGCTTGCAGCTGAATCGTCCTGTCTGACGTGTCGCACAAGTATTGGCGCCATACGCTACACGAGTCCGGAAGTGGCGAATGGAAACCCGAGCCAAATGTAGGGACGGTCGGCGCAGCGACAGCGAAGCGTCGTTGCAGCGGCAACAGCTGGTCGCTAGTAGCGACAATAGCGTCAGAGCACCGAAAAGTCTGAGGTGCGCGAAGAGATGGCGCCACTGGGCGCCTGTGCATGATGGTCGTCGGCGCGAAAACATGGTGCGCCCTCCAGGGATCGAACCGGGCTCCCGCCGTTGGAAGCCAGCCGTTCTTCCCCTGCGCCGCAGTCACCCATGCAGGTGCTTTCCTTCATGTGTCGCCAATGTTTTCTATGTTGAAGTTCAATCAAATTTGGTGACATTGCATACCTACAAATATGACGATTCTGAGACCACGGACTACTCTGACATGCTGCAAATTATGCGTTCCCAATCTAACATGTGGATGGCAGGCACGTAGCCAAGGGGGGCGGCGGATTTTGTGACGCTGATTTCAAATTTGGCACTCATTTAGCCTAATGATATGCTCATTCGCGATTCTAGCTCGATTAAATTCAATCTATACACATTTACAATTTGGTTGACTTTTGGGTCATTGACATGACTTCAGAGGTCACCTAATGACCTAGGACCTTACAATCGGGGATCAATGGCTTCCTATCGTGACAAGCAAAACGCTCATTTTGTAATCGAAGCTCTAGCTCAATTAGGGGCGAAACGCTAGGGGGGGGGGGGGTTGTACCCAGCCCCCACTAGTAACGATTGGCAGCACTTGGGCGCTTGAGCGTTAAAAACCTACTACACCATAGGGTTCCCATGTTAAATTGATCATTTTCAGACGAGGCTCGCTCGTCACCTATGGTACATATTTTAAATCCGACTTCTGAAACAGATAGCTACAAGCCTTAGCTACAACGTTTCGATCTACCATTTTTCGATATTCCGGGCGTAAAGGGGTTAAATAAATAGGCTTGGGGTTTAAAAAAATGTCGGAACGACCGCTGACCGCTTCCAAATGCTACTACAAGTACTGAAGTATATACTACTTCGACTGCTACTTCGTAGTATAATTTAATATGACCGCTTCTAAATGCTACTACATGTACTGAATATACACTACTTCGGCTACAACTTCGTATATTTGCTGGAGTTTAATTCAATAAATAAAGATATAATCTATGGAAATACAAGTGATTGATAACAAACAATACCTTTAATTTATAATAGACAAAACAATTACGATGCAAATTATATCTTGTTTAATTCATTTGGGCGTTACATTCCTTACTGTTCTACCCGTTGTTCTATTACCCTGGTCGTACCCCCCCCCCCCCCCCCCTGCACGGTCGCACACTGATCGGACGCTGCACGGGCGAAGGTTAAAGAGATTATACGGGTCCGTCCGGAAAGGAAATGCACTCTTTTGCACTTGTATGAGCTTTAAACACGTTTAAGACATATACCAGGGACCTCAATGCTCATTTAATCCATGATTTCAGCAATTATCAGCGTTAAACTTTTGCGTTTTCGAGACTTGTATCAGATAACGAGTATTTGATCGGCATTACTGTCAATCACTTTATTATCTTGGAATCTGCATCAAATTCGATGGGGCAGTAATCTGCGCGGCTGAGACAAAATAGCGGTTACGAACTCAGAAGTCAGAAGCAAGCTGCCGCAAGAGGGTTTATTTACGGTTTACTATAGCACGTTGACCATATAAAAGGTCACGTGACTGTGAAGATAAAAATGCAAGATGGAGGCTAATTCCGCCCCAGGGACACTTCTCCCGAACGGCCACCCCCATATCAATATAAATGAATTGAATTAAGCTTACCTTTACACGAAGGTAAGCCTAAAATTGTGAAATTGTGTGAAATTGCTATGTAAACATATCGCCTTGATGTAAATCACCTTGGCATCCGTGCAGTGGTGGAGTTTTATGAAATCGGTTGGGGTGGGGGGCTCATCGGCCGAATGCTCAAGTATATATATATATATATATATATATATATATATATATATATATATATATATATTATATATATAATATATATATATATATATATATATATATATATATATTATATATATATATATATATATATATATATACTATATATATATATATATATATATATATATATATATTATATAT
>JAXIVJ010017336.1:0-26430 GCA_036785665.1 Chirona hameri
GCCAGTTTCAGCGGATTTGGGGGGGGGGGGCTAATTTATATTGCCGCCCCTGTCGAGCTTGGTATGGGAGGGGGCTTTAGCCCCTGCCGCCCCCCCCCCCCCCCTGTATCCGCCAGTGCACACCGCCTGTCGCTGGATATACCGACGGACGCCGCCGCCAATCTGATTATAGCAGCAGCCCGCCTGATGCGCCGACCACCGATCAGATGTGACAACAGTCCACCGCGCCACAACGATACACCGAAATGCAGCGCACTTGGCGGAGGATATGGCAGCTCTGGGCGGCAAGGAGGCGGATATGCCAGCATTGACAGACGCATTGGCAGATATGGCAACACTGGGAAAAGTGAGATGGATGCAAATGCTTCATGTGCATTTTTCGTGTTCTATCTCTCTTCCTAAGTTAGGAATTGAGCCACCTTTTGTTCTTGTTGTCTCGAAATGCAAATACTAGGAGTCACTTCCACCTCAAATTATTTGAGTGTTTGCATTCTAACCACCTAAGACTTTCTACTGGCAAACACATAGGGAGGATCCATTATGCATGCCAAAATGTGTTGAATTTAGCAGTAAAACGCGGACAGTGGTAGCAATACAATCGATTTGCAATCTTCGGTAAAACAAATCGCACCCACAGACGCTCGTCATCTCTGCTCACACCATCCGATGGATGCAAACAACTATCTATTTGTCCTGGAATAACTGATTGCAAAGATGAAGACAGGATTTCAAAACACTCAAATAACGAGACTGATTGGGTGTTTTGCTGTTTGTGTTCTTTGTATCGCGTGTCGTCTGTTAGTTACGTTGCACCAGGACAACCAGGACAGCCAGGACAGTCACGTTGCACCAGGACAATATTAGTAACTCGTGTATGTGTTCATTGGTTCAAGTCTGTTTTCCGCGAACGACGCTTGTCGTGGTCTGGTCCCGGCTATCAGCCCATATGCGGGCTATGCCTGTTCTTCGTGTAGGTAATCAAGATATGTATGTACCCGAGCTGGTGCAAAATAAACGGTATTATGACTATTATCATTAGTTAGTAGTCAGTTGATAGGTAACACCCGAGTCGTCCGGGTGTAGAGCCCTTCACGGTACACATTTTCAGCCCCCATCCCTTTCCAGCCCATTCAGCCAGACCCAAACCCGTTCCAATCCAAATTCATAATTGATGGGGCTCCCGTTCTCACCCATTTCAGCATGTCACTCTTTGTGGTGCTAACAAATTATATGTTCTGTCCCGTAACCCGTTCCAACCCGTTGATTTCCGAAAAGTTTGCCCCATCCCCACCCACTCCCGTCCCGTTCCCATTCCCGTACAGGATGCCCACTCCATGAAGGGCTCTACCCGGGCGCGACAACACGATTACTTACGTTGAGTCTCCACTCGATGCTGTGTGCCGCCGGGTCAGCGCTGATGTGGCAGCTCAGTATGACGTCATCGCCCTCAGCGATCAGCTCCTTCCCTTCATGTGGAGACTGCAGCTGTAAAGTGACGACTGGGACGTCTGGAACCGGGAGAGAATATGGTAACCCTAAGCAATGCGATCAATGTCGTAATTAATTTATGCCAGACCACATGAATATATCACTTTTTGTGGCTGCATGAACGTCTGCAAACAGAGGGTCTCGGGTTATTTGGGACAAATAGGTACCTACGTTGTACGAGCTCTATCTTATATACCAGTCATTCTCAAATAGGGGATATGGAGCCCATCAAAACCAATTTATACTGAATGATGTTCAGGTTTGTGTTACGGATTACGCGTTTTATACGTTGGGAACCACTGCTCGAGACTAAGAGCAACAGCACACATGCTAACTAATATTCCTGTTCCTAGATGGCACTAGTAGCAAACGCCTGAAGTTATGCTGTACCGCATAGCTCGAAGCTGAGAAATGTGGTCCGCGTTAGGGGGGGGGGGGACGAGTCGTTCTAGTCTTCAAAGGGAGGTAACCATACCCTTGACACTGAGAACCACGGTTCAATACCTTCTATCGGTACTCGATATTTGAGCAATAATATTGTGCACGGGCGAATAACACTTTCTCCATTATTCAAAGTTTGTACCGCTCACAAAACTTCACTTTAGTGATACCTTATTGATAGTCAACTTTCTCAAAAGTCCCTCTTTGGTTTTCTTGTCAAGACTTTGGCAAAACGTGTCCCAAAGTGGTTCAGATATTGTGTTTGATGGACAAATGCTTATTTCAACACCTCGATTGCTTTTTTAGCTTTTGGTGAATGCTCATCGGTGCGGGGTGAATATTCGCATAAATACCAGTCGATGGCGTGCCAACTTGGCAATACGTGAGATTGAACGACAAAGGAAGACATGGCAGCGTTTATCGCTGGCTCGGATTACGTTATGAGTCCAACGACGATCATACTGTCCCAGTTACGTCTCGTTTCGAGAACCCATTATGGGAATTCATAATCAGTGCTACGGAATAAGCGTAATTAAATTTCAGTAACCTGATTATTGCACACACCCTTTACGCTTGGGTTCAACTCCGGGTAAAACATTCCATTCCACCATTAGGTGGAACACTGGCCCTTTTCGGAAACACTGCCCACCCTTAGTGGAGTGCGAACATAAGTCTTCCGGGCCGATGCTCGGACTGTGCTTCTAACTCGAATTAAATTAAACAACCAAACGTGCGCGCAATATGGCAGAGCGCCTGCACTGCTGGCCGGCGAAAATCCTGCCAGCAGCGAAATTAAAGCATTCCCGGCGAAACGTTATTTGCCCTCCCAGGCGGCAAACTACCTTTATTTCCAGTGAGCGCCGACTACAAAATCAAATTCCCCCAAACGCCGGTCGTGATCTCTTTTCCGAGCAGACCACTCCATTTCACCTGGCGCGTGGCGCAGCCCGGCTCGACTCGGCTCGGCTCGGCTCGGCTCGGCCCGCTGCTCGGCGGTTCTCTCGGCTCGGCTCGGCTCGGCTCGGCTCGGCTCGGCTCGGCTCGGCTCGGCTCGGCTCGGCTCGGCTCGGCTCGGCTCGGCTCGGCTCGGCTCGGCTCGGCTCGGCTCGGCTCGGCTCGGCTCGGCTCGGCTCGGCTCGGCTCGGCTCGGCTCGGCTCGGCTCGGCTCGGCTCGGCTCGGCTCGGCTCGGCTCGGCTCGGCTCTGCTCTGCTCTGCTCTGCTCTGCTCTGCTCTGCTCTGCTCTGCTCTGCTCTGCTCTGCTCTGCTCTGCTCTGCTCTGCTCTGCTCTGCTCTGCTCTGCTCTGCTCTGCTCTGCTCTGCTCTGCTCTGCTCTGCTCTGCTCTGCTCTGCTCTGCTCTGCTCTGCTCTGCTCTGCTCTGCTCTGCTCTGCTCTGCTCTGCTCTGCTCTGCTCTGCTCTGCTCTGCTCTGCTCTACTCTGCTCTGATCTGATCTGATCTGCTCTGCTCGGCTCGGCCCGCTGCTCGGCTCGGCTCGGCTCGCTCCTCTCGGCGTGGCTCGACGCTCGAGTCTACAGGGAGCACGGGGATGACAGTCTCCGACCGCCACGTGGCGACCCTGTCTCACATCCTCCTCAGGGAAATACTCACCGAAATTAGGCCGAGATTGGAATACTCCGTCAACGGCGCCTGGCCAGGTTTAATTTCCCAATTGCCGACCGCATTTGCGTCCGGGTCGGCGCGACGCGTCTGGGCTGGCGCGAAGCAGCACGGGCACCGTGCTTGTTGTCACAAAGACGCTGGTTGTTAGCCGATGTAATCCGGCCGCACAGAAACGCTCAGCGTTTACCGGTGCAGTGTTGTCGCAATAAGCCGGCTGTTAACCGAGGGATTTAACTGGGCGACACAGCTCAGCGGGATCCGGCGCCGTATTGGTTTATTTATTTAGTCTGAACGTTTTGATTGAATGGGTTTCCTTTCTGCTATTGGAGCTCTTCGTTAAGCAAGGCTAAGCTTCGCTATGTGAACCCTTAGCCTTACAATGCTGCCTCTTCATCGGGATAATTTAGAGTCACAACAGCCGTGGCACAAAGCCTCGGCACTACCCTCCCCTCCAATGACTTTTTGTGTCTGATCGCGACCGCTGCACCAAATGTAGACCATGCTAATCAAGGGAAGATAGCATGAGTCGGGTCGCCAAACATTATCGACCCAAACATGCCGCTTTGCCAGGGCAGGAAGGGGTCAGCTGCTTACTTACAAGCTGAGCTAGAGGGAAGACTAATGACCGTGTGGACAGTGCCGTCACTGGCCACCAGTTGTCGGCCGAGGTAATCTGGACAAACGATGTCTCTCAGCGAGTACCAGGGTGGCCGGCTGCAAGTGAGAGACCTGTTTACACAAGACAAGGAGACGTTCTTAATTCAGCGCGTAGCCGTGCGCTGGGAAATGCTAGCCACTCGGCTAAAATACTCGGGCTATTTTGAAGGAGCGAATTACATTCAGTAACAAAATTGCAAACTTACTGTTTAGTAAATATCCTCCAAAATGTGTGAAATAGTACATTGTTAGGGAATGAATGGACATTTTCTGATATTATTATATTCAAAACATTAATATACACCAAAACAGTGATGAAATATCACTTCAAGAAGTGAACAAGTCTCGCCTGTCACTACACAACATCATCGAACACCCACTAACAAAACGCTCGACTGTACCAGCAGCATCTTCACAAGTGACTCGCTCGTCGTTTCCCTCAACGTCAGAAAATAGTCTCTGCTAAGAGCCTGTCCGCTAATCATTCAACCGATACTTCCGATTATCTCGAGCGCTCGGCATCCTTCACGCATCGACGCCAGCGAACATAATCCTCCCAAAAAACAAGCATCCGCCGGCGTTTTTCTGCATACGAACCCATCAACGCGCGTCATCTCAGCCGTGTGTATATTCGCCGTTCAGCCGTTCGGCCGCTCTCGGATCCCCGCCCCGTGCCGCACCGCTCTCCGCTCTCCTCTCCCGGCGGCCTGGCGGCCTGGCGGGGGCTCGGCAATAGATGCCGCGCGTAGACAGAACGGTGATCGATCGCACGAGCCGCTGGAGATGAGCCACCCGGCCCGAAGCGAGCCGACCGGCCGGCTCCGCCCTCTTTGGATGGGGGCCGGACACATTGGGGAATGTTATTTTGCCGAATGCATATTGTCGAAGGACACTTGACGACATGTCTTTTTGTCGAAATGTGAATATGCTGAAAGCAGAATGTCGAATGCCTTTTTGTCGAAATGCCTTTTTGCCGACGTGTCAAAATGTCGAAATGTCTTTTTGCCGACATGCCATTTTGTCGAAATGTCATTTTGTCGAAATGTTAAAAAATCAAAATGCTTTTTGCCGCATGACATTTCGTCGACACGTGAAAATGTCGAAATGCCTTTTTGCCGAATGTCATTTTGCCGACATGTGAAAAGATCGAAATGCCTTTTTGCCGAAATGTCATTTTGTCGACATCTGAAAAAGTCGAAATG
Organism: Chirona hameri; assembly: GCA_036785665.1. Taxonomy (NCBI): domain Eukaryota; kingdom Metazoa; phylum Arthropoda; class Thecostraca; order Balanomorpha; family Balanidae; genus Chirona; species Chirona hameri. The sequence continues at coordinate 5,410 of JAXIVJ010017336.1, forward strand.
CCTTTTTGTCATCTGAATGTCATTTTGTCAACATGTGAAAAGGTCGAAATGCCTTTTTTTTGCAGAGTACATCCTGCTCCATTGTCCCTCTCTTGCTCCTGCGGTTTTGCACCATCCACCAGGGTTTTCATTAGAGGTGGCAAAAGTTATCGGCAGGTTTCATAGCCTCTCTGCAGCTTTTTGAAGGTCAATTAGCTGGCAACAAATTACTTGGTCATCTAAATCCTCTGTTCCTGCGTCAATTCTCCATAACTACTTCTTTTCCGACGCGTATGCGCACGATGGCAGCGCGGAGGACTTCACCCTTCCGGCTCCCCCTGCCCGTTGTCATGGAAACCGGGGCAGCCGGAGGGAGACCCGCTGACCAGGGGACGTCGCCCGGCTAATGTCAACAATGCCGGGCGACGGGGCAGTGACGGGGGCCCACTCCCGCCGGCCCGCACACCGCGGGTGTCGCGGCGGGTGGAGGGTCCGCCGAGCCAAAGCGAGAGGAAGCGGCGAACAGCAAACCGCTCCGGACGTTGGGGTAACACCACCCCGCCGTGTAGGGCGTCCACCAACACCGAATCCAGACAACCCTCTCCAGCACGCTGGGGCGTTGCCCTCCCGTGTAGGACGCCACACCTCACCACAGCGCAGCAGAACGCTCGCTCAGCCACCACGCCAACTTATCGAACCACCACGACTCAACGAGAGGCAAACCAGACGAGCGTGTGTCACACACCCGGACAACAACACCGCATCAGACGGCGTTCCATCGGAGACGACGACGCGCGGAAAACTGTCACTGGAGCTGTTAAATGTTCAGTCCCTTCTTCCAAAATTACCGGACATTCGCACTGATGTTTCCCTTCGGTCTCCAGAAATGCTATGTTTTACTGAGACCAATCTGAAGTCAACGACGCCAGACCGATTTATTACAATTCCAGGGTATCGCCTTTTTCGGCTGGACAGAAAAACAGGACGTAAAAAATCTGGAGGAGGGGTCGCAATATTTGTGAAGGAACATTTATCCGCCAATATAATTAAAGTGAAAACGACTGGATCAGACTCTCATGTAGAGGCGCTCTGGGTCAAGGTGAAAATTGACCAAAAGAAAGCAGCCACTTTGGCTTGTGTCTATCGACCACCTTCATCAAACCACGCTCAAATTCAAGCGGATTTCAACGATTTAGAGGAACAAATCCAACAAATAATTACGGCCTCTTCATCTCACCGTATCATTTTAGCGGGTGATCTGAATTCAGACCCTCAAACAAATCCAGCAGCAAATGAAAGGCTTCGGGAATTAGAAAGGTACGGGCTGAACTGTGTAGTACGCGAACCTACCTTTTATCGTGACCGTACGCGCTCATTACTTGATGTTGTGCTGATGTCTGATTCGTTGTGTAACGACCGATCACTAACAATGTGTTCTGTCCAAAAATGTGATTACGCGAGCCACCACCGTCGCGTATGTGTGGGAGTAACGGTGCCCCGAGCCAGACAAAGGGCGCAGTACAGGACGGGCCGGAGATGGCGAACATTCGATAATGGTGCGTTTTTGACTGATGTAAGGAACATTGGATGGCACTCTGTTGTAAAATAAAATAAAACATGTCAACAGCAGTGGGAGGCTTTTTCAAATACGCTTAACGAAATGTTAGACTTCCATGCTCCTATCAGAAAATTTAGAGTTCACAACCCCCGTCCCCCACCGGTTTCGAATGAAACCCTCAATCTGATGAAGCAGCGCAAACGATATAAAGAAACAAACGATCCAGCGTATCAGGAAATCAACACATTAACTAAACGGGCGATTCGCAAAGACTGTCGGGCAGATATAGCAAACCGCGTCCACAACTCAACATCCTCGTCATTGTTTCAGAAATTAAAATATGTAATTGCACCTAAACGTGGATACACAAAGCAACCGCAAAATTTAACACCAGATGACCTGAACGATTACTTTACAGCAGTAGGTACACACACTAGAGACGAGATGGTTGCCGACTTCGACCGTTCGGGCCGAGAGAAGCTTTTTACTCGACTACCTAGGGTCAACGCTGGGTCAATGAGGCTCACACCAGTCACGTTGACTGAACTAAGGTGTGCTTTATTTTCACTACCCAACAAAGACTCTTCAATAGAAGGCGACGTCCCAATCCAAATTTTAAAACTGACATTTGATGCAATTGGACGCTACCTTTTACGTATCATTAACACTAGCTTTGTCTCTGAAATCGTGCCCTCTGCCTGGAAAAGGGCGACCGTCATTCCTCTATTTAAAAGAGACGATCCATCTAAAGCATCAAATTTTAGACCTATCACGAAAGTTCCTGGTATATGCAAAGTAGTAGAAAAGTTAGTACAAAAACACTTGACAAGCTACCTCCAGAGCCACAATCTATTGAGCGAAGATCAACATGGTTTCTTGCCGCAACATTCGACATGTACCGCCCTATTGACAATGACTGACGAAATTCTCAGGGGCATGGATCGATCCCAAATTTCCATATTGGTTCTCATTGATTTGAGTCGCTGCTTCGATGTTATTGATCACAAAACGCTCATTAATAAATTAGGATTGTTGCAAATTTAATCAGGCTGGTTTAAAAGCTACCTACACGGACACGTACAACGGGTTAAAGTAGGGGAAAGTTTTTCAAAGCCACTTACTATCACAATTGGGACTTTCCAGGGTACTTGTCTCGGCCCATTACTGTACAACATTGCTAGCAACGATCTCGCATGCCACATTCCAGCTAAAATCAATGGCTTCAAGGTCACATCGGTGCGTTATGCCGATGACACACAGCTCGCTGTCACAGGCCCTCGAGATCAAATTGGGGAACTACAAAGGAGCATGGAAGAGTTGCTAGTAACGATGTCAACGTGGTTCCAACAACATGGCATGAAGTACTTTATAGAGTTTAGTGCTTGTGCGAGGAACATATTTGATCATAATAATAACATTTGGATAACATTGGATTTTCACATTTTCGAGGAAAAGGTCATGTTTTTTAGTTTATTAATTATAACATGGCATGAAGGTTAATGCGGCAAAAACTGAATTTATTTTGTGTGGAGACAGGAGGCAGTTAAAGCGTATTGCGCAGCCCCCATTATTTTATTTTATGGGAGAGCAAATTCAATGTTCCAACAAAGTCAAAAATTTAGGAGTGGTGATGGATGAAACATTGTCATGGGAATATCATATAAAAAACATCACTGATCGCTGCTTTGGAATTTTGATCGGATTAAGCCATGTAAAGCATGCCTTGCCCGCTGAAGTGTTGCCGCGCATTGTCGATTGTCTGGTGCTATCACATGTGAGATACTGTGTACAAGTGTATGGCAGTGCCAGTGTGACGTCTCTTAAGAACATCCAAAAAATCTTAAATTTTGCCGCACGAGTCATATCAGGACGCAGGAAATACGACCACATCTCTGATGTATTGCGTGAATTAGGTTGGCTAAATGCGTTAGATTTAGTAAAATACTCTGACTTGTGCATGTTGCATAAGGTTATAACTAGAGCGAAACCTTCGTCGTTGGCGTCGCGCATCCAGTTCAACTACGAAATACTGGAGCGTGATACCCGACAATCGAAACATCTAGCCTTGCCTCGACCTAGAAACAATCACGGAAAGCGCACATTCTTGTATAGGGCTAGCCATTCATACAATGCGCATATTTAATCTCAGTGTGTTCTGAATGCAGTGTCGCCCATTAGATTTTACATTGCTCAATAATTTTACGATGTCGGCAAAACAGGGCAAACTGTTTTAGCTCACTTTTTACTGTTTTAGCTCACTCATTTTTATGTTCATGTATGGAAGACCGAAGAATAACCCTGTCGTGTGGAACGGTCTGTTTACGTTAATACATACATATCCGAATGGGGAGGGGCAATTGTCCCCCCCCCACCTGGCTGCGCCCCTGCCTTCTACCTCCAGGAGCTCCCCGGCATACGGTTCCCGCTCAGCGGGGAATATCCGGCGAACCAAACAATTACCGGGCTACCGGAAAAGTCTTTGAATTTAAAGTTTGAAACTTAAATAATATATACGTATCCATTTAGAGCTAAGAGCTCCAGCTACGCCTAACCAAAGGCGTATCCAGGATTTCGCCAAGGTCAGTGATATGGGCCCCCTGGCACATACATGGCCCCCATGGTCACAGGGCCTACCCTGGGACCTGCAACAGTCTGAATTAACACACGAGTCATCCTGCAATGATCTGCATATCAAGGATCTGCACTGCAAGGATGTCACACATCAGAAGATCTAAAGCTCAAATAACAAAGTAGCTGATGTACTGAGCACGCGCTCGGTCTTCAACTCTACATTAACACGCGCCCTGGACGGGGTGGGCGAAATCCGCCCACCCCTAAGGTTTTTCAAAGATAGCACAAAAACGGCGGCGCCAACACTGTTTTGTCGATAACAATCGACATAATAAAGATAGAGAAGTGGAAACGGTACCAATGTGTTTGTCTCGTCAAGACACGTCTCCCAATATGCAATATGACCTACTCGGGTCGACACTTGACCTTGACCTGAGGTCAAATTTCTCAGTTGACCTAACCTGGTCAACATGAATATGATTCGAAGTGTCGTGACGAGACAGACACGATGGTGGCAAACGCATTGTTTTATCTTTATTAGGTAAAAGTTTTTTGCGAAAAATAGTTTCGCCAAGAAATAGCCTTTTTGACATTTGATGACCTCAGGACTAAGGCCTCAGGACTAAGGAGCCTAAACTATTGACCTGAGCTCAAATTTGAGGACAAGTTGGCGATTGAATATTTCAAGAACTTTCGATTACTCTTCTCCGTTTGTTCCTAGCTATCATAGTTCCCGAGATATTTGGGGGTTTCTGGATCGAAGTCCTAAATCTGGAAAATCTGACATTTGATGACCTCTGGTGACCTCAATAAACGTTGACTATAACTCTCGTAAAATTACCGCTCAACAAATCGCATACCCTAAATACGTCATCGTATAGGGGGGCAAGTTAATTCGCCGAATGTATCACAGTTCTCTGAAATGTTTATTGATTGATTATCGGAAAAACGGTTCAGATAAATGTTCCATGTGTGCATTGTAATGTATTGAATACCTTTATGTTGAAAATTCACGGGGAAAGCATACAGTTTATTTAAATAAATAAAATATTCGAGAACAGCCAATAGGTCGCCGTCCGGGGCCAAACTAAACAGCCGATTTCAACGCACTTTTTCAAATGCCTGTTCATTTTTTTTTACATATTCGCAAAAGATAGAGTGCAGGAAACATATTACATACCTTCATGATAAATAACAATGCGTAGGCAGGCTAATTTTAGCTTGGACAGTGAATTCGTTACCGAGTACTTGCTGAGTACCGACCGTTATAAGCGTGAAACGCTCATCAACTTTAACTTGAAATATGTTTCGGTAGGAATGTTTATATGCAAAATGTGATGAATGTACAATATATTTTGGACTCGTCCGTCGATTTCAAGTAATAACTCCATTTTTGTAGGAAAAGGTGCATATTTCCCTTTAAACACTATTAGTGGCAGCGGCAGGCTCCTGACTACCCCTATTAGTGGCATTGGGGCGGATTCAGACCGACTGGGGCCCTTAGGGTCCCTCGGACAGACAGAGGGTCTCCTCAGGCCTAACAAAGACCACCTCAAGCTGGCCGAGGGCCCCCTCAAGCCACCAGACGGTCCCTCGGGCCGACAGAGGGCCCCCTCCAGCCGACTGAGGGCGCCTTAGGCCGACAGAGGGCCCCTCAGGCCGACCCCTTCAGACCGACAGAGGGTCCCTTCAGGCGCCCTCATGCCGACTGAGGTCCCCTCAGGCCGACCAAGAGCCACCTCAAGCTGGTCGAGGGCTCACTCAGGTGGCCAGAAAGCCCCCTCGGGTCGAAATTGCCCCACTCAAGCTGGAATAGGATCCTCTCAGGTCACCAGAGGGCCCCTCATGCCGACAGAGTGCCCCCATCAGGTCGACAGAGGGCCCCTCAGACCGACAGAGTGATCCCGCAGACCGACAGAAGGCCCTCAGGCCGACAAAGAGCCCATCCAAGCCGGCCGAGGGCCCCCTCAGGCCGACTAAGGGGCCCCTCAGTCTGACAGAGGGTCTCGTGTCGAAAGGGGCTCCCTCAAGCTGGTTGAGGGCTCACTTAGGCGGCTAGAGGGGCCCTTCGGGTCAAAAGGAGCCCTCAAGCTGGCCGATGGCCCCTTAGGCCACCAGAGGGCCCCTCATACCCACATAGGGCCCTCATGCCGACAGAGAACCCCCTCAGACCAATAGACGGCCCCTTATACCGACCGAGGGCCCCTTTAGACCGACAGAGGGTCTAAGGGGCCCCTGTCGGTCTTGATTGTTAGGACGATCAAGGGCCCCTCATGTCAACCAAGGGTCCCCTCTGAGGTCCCCGTCAGACCAATAGAGGACCCCCTCAGACCGACAAAGGGCCTCCTCAGACCGACAGAGGGCACCACAGGCCGATCAAGGGCCCCCTCATGCCGACCGAGGGCCCCCTCAGGCCGACTGAGGCCCCCCTCATACCGATAGATGGCCCCCAGGCCGACAGAGGGCCCTTCAGGCCGATCAAGGGCCCCTTCAAGCCGACCGAGGGCCCCTTCATACCGACCGAGAGCCCGTCTGGCCAGCCAAGGGCCCCTAACGAAAGACAAGGTGGGCCCCTCAGCCCAAGGCATTCGCCATTTTGCTTTCGGCATATTCACATGTCGCCAAAAAGACATTTCGTCAAGGTGTCCTTCGACAATATGCATTCGCCAAAATGACATTCGGCAAAACGATATTCGCCAATGTGTCCTGTAACCCTTTTGATCGCAGATCCGCCGATAACACGCTCCGAAAGCCGGTCAAGTTCCGACTGACAAGCGGAACGGTCTCAGTGGCAACGGACTGGTTGAGCCCAAATACAATTGTGTTAGTGTTGGATGATCGTTATTTGTTTGTGTATCAGAATATGGGATATCATCGTTCTCAAAGGCTTAGTTCACGGTGACTCACACTCAACAACACTGCTATACCGAGATGTCGAGCATCGCTGGGTGGAATAGTGAATATATATTCTATATTCGGCACAACCAATTTCATGCAGCCCCACAACAGGTCACGTTTAAACTGCAAGGCAATTGCACCAAAGCCACAGCAATACCTCGATCAAAAATACGCTCGGATTTTGACTCTGATCCTCCACTTTGAGCGGCGGCATTGGAACTGCCTCATTTAACAGCCAGCTGTGACCTTCATCAGATGACAGTGGGGATTTAGATCCCGCCGGGATTCAAAGCATTCGTAGATAATAAAATGAACAACCTCGTACGCGAACCAAACGAGGTAGAATGAGGCTAAATGTCGCCGTCCGATGCCAGAGGTCTCAACATAATATTCCGTCGAAATGGGTTTTTCTTCAGAATTGTTCAAGAATACGCAGATGATATGCTTATCAAACACATAAAGTACAAATATCACAGCGTTGAAATGCCGCTGACCCTATGGGTTTTCTTTACAAACGTTGCGAGAAGACGCAAAAGTCCTACTCGCTGCCGTGACGTTTCTGTAAATGTTTTTAAGCGCTTGTCCTCTGTCCTTCATGCTAGGACATTGGAACAGCATAAGTACATTTAATGAGACATTTCGATTGTTTGTATTGGAGGAGGAAAAATGGGTCTACACTTAAACCAAGTTTATTGTAGGCACAGCCATATTCTCATTTTAATATTTCAAATATTGTTTCTAATTAAGATTATCAAGCTCGCCAGTGCACCCGATTGAAACGAAATTAAATCGAGGCGATGCGAAATGAGAATTTTGTATATTTGTATGTGATCAGACCATAACAAAACTGAGCAGAGCCGGATATGGTGGAACTAACAGTCAAACAAAATGCGCTAACGTTGCCTAATTTAACCCCCAGAAAACCTAGCATCTGGTTTTACATGTTCCAAGCCGTTCGCGATGCCGAGTTCGGCTCCGTTCCCAGCAACCTCATAGATCTACAACACAATCCAGTCTTTCTTCATCGAGTTAACCCGCGCTTGACCGGGAAATATTACCCCCCCCCCCCCCTGTTATCTCCGGAACCAATGATCGCAGCGAGACGCACAAGGCGGCATTCGAAAGCTCTCAATGGGACGCATCTACAACATACTGCAAATTTGCGGATTAAGGTCACATATCAGGTCAAGGTTAGGTCAAAAGTCAAACTCGAGGCATTTAAGTTTATGGACCATACCTTTCATCTAAAGCCTTTGACTGCGACCATTATCATCCAAAGTGCTCCCAAACGTATATGATAAATATCCGATAGTGATAGTCATTTTACCATCTGGACTCATTTGGGAAGTTAGTGCCAAGCTCAGGTCAAGTTCAGGTCACATATGGTCATTTTTAAAAATGTATAAATCTATATAGAAAAGGCAAGTTTCTAGACCACCTTTGTCTCAGAAATACCGTGCGTGCATTTATTTGTCTTTACCTGGTCAATAAAAGCAAACAAAACGCAATTTCAAAATAAGACACGATTTACCATACTTAGTGAGCCATAAGTCAGTCAAAAATAAAGATATTGCTTTGCAATTTGGTTTGGGAATTGTTCATATGTACCAACATATAATCCGTTTTTAACATCTTTAAAAATGATGATTTTGTATACATTTAAAAAACAACTTATTTGTATTTGGGGGGTAAAAAAACAACATTTTCACAAATCCGTCAATCAATTTTGCTCAAAAATTGGCATTTGTACGGCCTGTTCAAGATTAGCTGATTTTATCGTCAAACTCGTGTGTAGTGACTAGCGACGTCACTGAATTTCCTATATCTCAACAATTTCTCGACGAAATTGCTTCATTTTCGCACAGATGTAATATTGCATCTGTGCGAAACGCATCAGCATGAAATTGATGTGCGAGAAGGTACCCAAAGTTTCACGTCGATACTGTCATTGTGTTTTGAGCCATCGCTAAAATTCGTCAGGGGTGGGACAATATTTGCCCCCGCCCGCCCTCCCCCCCCCCCCCCCCCCGCGGTCAATCGCGGGTAAGCGCCGCACTTTCTGCAACACGTCTCCCCCTCATGTTTACTTAATCCTGGTCACTTCAAACGGTCTGTTGAGCTCAACAGCTCGTGCCACAGTCACAGGCGAGGGGCAGCGTCGGACAGAGGACTGTGCAAACAGCCACAGAATCCACAACCTGCAGCACCCGTGGGCATAACGATCACTGCCACAACAGCAGCTGCAGTTCACCGCAGGCGTATAAGTCATCGGAAGAACCTCGGTAACGCACGGCTGGGAAACCCTAGCCGTGTGTCACCGTTGGGATTCTGAAGCTACAAGGTTGTCACCAGTTTTTTTGTCATGCAAATTTGATTTTTTTCCAAAACGAAGCATTTTGTGCTGACAGACATGGGTAATAAGGTATTCAAATGTAGCCTGTGTGCACTATGCTGCTGCTTTTGCAATGCTTCCGCGGGCCGCCTGCCACATGGTACTGTGACATCACTGGGTACTGCTGTGGTACTGTGACATCATAATGCGCGGTCATATTGGGCACAACACAACACTGATGCAAATATATTCCTTAGTCAAAAGTTACAAAAACACGGGGATTGAAAGCATAAACTTAATATAGAGCACACAAATAAGAGGGTACCAGGGTCACTCTGCACCCACCCCCAGAATAGCAGGATTTTAAAATTAGTCCTATTGGAGTGGGGGGGGGGGGGATGGATGGCAAACACCTGGCTGCCCACAAACTCAAAATTGCATAGTGACGCTCCTGTACCTACCTACCAAGTTCAAATTCAGCACATACTTGGGCAACTTAAGAAGAAAATTGCATACAAATGAGACATCTTACAATCACATCAGCATAAGGCATCAGACACTAAAGTAGTAGATTCAAGGGGATAGAAGGGTCTTATCCTCCGAAAAACACCTGAAATCCAACTGACAAACAAATCACATTTATGCAATTCTGCTTTTGACCAATATCATAACTTTCCCACACATTGAACAAGGGGTAAAAGTTCAGTAATTCACCTCCCCAGTTAATGGTGTTCTTGACGTTCCTAATAGAAGAAGAGAGCATTATTATGACAGACAGAAAAGTGTATCAGTAATACCAAAGCTATGACGTCACAAAAACGATACATAATCAAACCTGACCTAACCTTTACAGAAATTATTACGGTCGCAGCATGGGTGGAACTTTATATACTTTCGGGGTTGTAGCTACAACTGCATTCTCAAAAATTACAACCCCAATTATGAATATTACAACCCCAACATTGCCATTAAATGCATAAGTAAATAAATACTGCGAACGGTACGCAAAATCACCGAAGTATTTTTTCAATAATAATAATAACCAGTATGGCGCCGTAGTTGGCGATGAACGAGCGAGCGCGAAGGAAATGTATGGTGAGGTTAGTATGCGCAGTGCGCACGCATAAGGGTGCTGCTTTCCTAGTACTGTTGCCTGACACCACACCAAATTTCAACTCGATCGGCCAAGTAGTTTCTGAGATACAAAAAGAGGTCGCACTTGCGCACGTGCAGAGGCACCCCACCCCTGACTTGTGGGAAGGCGGTGGCTGAGGGGTCCCTAACCACACACCAAATTTGTACACAATCGACCCAGCCGTTGCGGAGTTTTTGCGACCAGTCACTGTTCAACACCCTCACTGGAACGCGCCACGCGCAGTGGTAGTCACCCACGTGAGTCGACTCTGGTCTCAAACAGGGATATAGGGTGGATGAGGCTACTCAGCAAAGAAGCCCGCTTGTCAATCGGACGTGCAGTTACAGAGATATGAGCTTCTGCAAAGCGTCGCCACAGCCGGGCCCCGCCGCTCATATTCCGATTTTTCCCCTACTTCACGGAAGGACGAGCGAGCTCGAAGGCGCTCGCACGTAATCACCGATGTATTGATGGCTCTGATATGACTCATATGACGTCCTGGTGTTATCCCGCCTTTACCGGAGGGTGATTTCCGGTTTCATTGATAATCAGTAATTTGATCCAGAGCTTCGTTTCAAAGGCACGAAGTGCGTACTAACGTGCATTACTATGTTCTTTGGAACGTCAGATGCAAGGTAGAACTGTATAGAGGTATAGGGCTTTATTAGCACGCACCCTGGAGGGCCTCTGAACATTACACGCACTGGAGGGGGGGGGAGGGGGGGGAGATAAAGGCCCCGATAAGATATATAATAACGCAAATTGTAGGGTGGAGAGGTTCTGTGGGGAACTCTGTTTTGTGAAAATTCCATGACCCTGGGTTAATATCTCTAAGGTCAAATGAGGTCAAACCATAGGCGTACACAAGGGGGGGGGGGGGGCAAACGGGGCAATTGTCCCTCCTCCTGAAGGTCTGTACGTGCCCCCTTTGGTCGAATAAAAATGATTTTTTTTAGGATAAAAATGTGAAAATATGCCCCCTTAAAAATATAGTGGGCCAAATCCGGTGCGTTTTTTTTGGTGGGGGTACTTTATGCCCCCCTGAGCAAAAATTGCCCCCTCCTGGCGTGAATACTGGGTACGCTACTGGGTCAAACATGCTAAGATTTGATTGTTGTGCGCTCCTTGGCTTGACATTGTTATGGAACGCAGTGATTGCGTGTATATGTGTAAGTATTAAGTATATTGTATGCCAACATGGGCTTATTGTATGCCAATATGTACCCCAAAATGGGTTTAAATGATTTGTTGAAGAGTCTAATGATACAATGGGGATGATATAAGTTGCATTTGACCTCACGCCATTTACATACCAGTAAGGTGCCTTAGTTTGCGATGAACGAGCAAGCGAAAAGGAAATGTATGGTGAATTTCAACTCGATCGGGCAAGTAGTTTCTGAGATACAAAAAAAGTTGCACGTGCGCACGTACAGAGGCACCCCACCCCTGACTTGTGTAAAAGTGGCGGCTGGGAGGTCCCTAACCACACACAATTTTTTTTAAACACAATCGGCTCAAGCGTTCCTGAGATATAGAATAGGGGTGTGCACGCGCCCACGTGCAGAGGCACCCCATCCCTGACTTGTGAGAAGGCGGCGGCTAAGAGGTTCCTAATCACACACCAATTTCGAACACAAAAAAGACTCAGCCATTCCTGAGATATAGAATAGGGTTGTGCACGTGCGCACGTGCAGGGGCACCCCACCCCTGACTTGAGGGAAAGTGGCGGCTGAGAGGTCCCCAACCACACACTCAATTTGAACACAATCGGCTCTGCCGTTCCTGATATATATATATATATATATATATATATATATATATATATATATATATATATATATATATATATATATATATATATATATATATATATATATTATATATATATATATATATATATATATATATATATATATATATATATATATATATATATATATATATATATATATATATATATATATATATATATATATATATATATATATATATATATATATTATATATATATTTAATATATATATATATATATATATATATTTATATATATATTATATATATATAATTATATATATATATATATTACGTATATATATATAATATAATATATATATAATATATATAATATATATATATATATACTATATATATTATATATATATATTAATATTAATATATATAATATATATATATATATATATATATATATATATATATATATATATATATATATATATAAAGTATATATATATATATATATATATAGTATAATATGTATATAATATATATATATATATATATATATATATATACTATATATATATATATATATATATATAATATATTATAATATCTACTACTTTCATATAATTATAACATATATATATATATATATATATATATACTTAGTATATAATATATATATATATTAATATATATAATATATTATATATATACTATATGATACTACTACTATATACTATATATAACTAGGGGTCGTGCACGTGCGCACGTGCAGACGCACCTCACCCCCCTGACTTGTGGGAAAGTGGCGGCTGAGGGGTCTCTAACCACAAACCAAATTTGCATACAATCTGCCCAGCCGTTGCGGAGTGTTTGCGAGAAAACACTTTTCAACACCCCTCACGCGGCACGCGTCACGCGCAGTGGTAGTCACCCACGTGAGTCGGCACTGGTCTCAAACATGGTAAGTTGGATGGGGCTGCTCAGCAGAGAAGACCGCTTGTCAATCGTACGTGCGGTTGCAGAGATATGAGCTTCTCAAAAGCGTCGCCACGGGCGAGGTCGGGTCGGGTCGGGTCGGGCTGGATCGGGCCGGGCCGCTCATATTAAGATTTTTCCGTTGCACCACGGAATTACGAGCGAGCGCTTCGCGCCCGCTCGTAATAAAACAATTAATACATATGAGCACAGAAAAGGAAAAACTGTAAAATGTTGGTCACGTTTGCCATAAAATAGCATTTAAAATCCAACAATACAACATATTATCCCAAAATTACTTAGAAAGACTATTTAGGTACCTGCATGTAGCCATGTATATTTTGTATGATTGTTTATTTACTCTCCATGTGAAGCTGGCGCTGATGCTTCGATGCTAAGTGAGCTGCAGATTGTCGTGCGCGCGATTCTTTCTCTCATTTCGTTGCTGTTGATCCGGACATCCAGTTACTGTATGGTGTGTACGTGCAGAATGTACAGCGATCTTTCCGTATAGCCAATCAGTAACGGATTGATAATTGGATGTTGGATAGTTGGGATAGTTCATGTATAGCTCGCGTTTCACAGTCATCTGTAACTGTTTGTGAAAATCAAACAGATAATACAACATATGGTATTTCACTATTTTTAATTTTGCACATTTTTCGTTTTTGTTTCTTGAGTCGCTTTTACTCTCCCCCTCCCCCCGGTCGCCGACTCAATTACAACCCCAACGAAAAACAAAAAGTTCCGCCTCTGGGTCGCAGGGACCCACGTTTAGAACGGTCCGCTCGCATTCGCTCGCTGCGCTGCAAAACCTAACGGGGGCTGGCGCCCCCGGACCCCCAGACAATCTTGTAGACAGTCAAAGATTACCCACTTTTCAGTCTGTCGTAATATTACCGTCAGCTGACTACTCTTCTTCTATTAGGGACCTTAAGAACACCATACACTGGGGAGGTGAATTACTGAACTAATACCGAACAAGGTAGGGTCAACTGCAGTAACATCAGACACATCTTGTTATGCTATCATAATTAATGTAGACAATAATGCCAACCTAAGACACCTGGTAACTATCCATGCTTTAGTGTGTCAGTGGACACCAACTTTCGCTGAAACATTTGTGATTACGATAATAGGTGGAGATTGGAAAACGAAACAATTTATGGAGAACATTGAACAATGCATGTGTGAGGTGTATTTGACACATTTAACTTACAGCAAAATTTTCCCTTGAAGTCCCATCCACGATCCGCAGCCAGCCGGCCTTTGAAGTTGCTTGCTGATTCTAGGAATCTGAATCCGTCAAAGCAAGAGCCTGCAGTCAACACTTACACATATTTACTGGAGAAAGTAGGTAATACGTACACTTAGTAGGTAGGTATCCCAACCTGAATATATCTTTCACACGGTAGATACACCTTTTTAAAGAACATTCAGAGAACTTCAGCGCAGTGTTCGTCACGGGCCCACCAACCCCCAGCCCGGCCCAGCCCAGGCCCACCAACCCCCAGCCCGGCCCAGCCCAGGCCCACCAACCCCCAGCCCGGCCCAGCCCAGGCCCACCAACCCCCAGCCCGGCCCAGCCCAGGCCCACCAACCCCCAGCCCGGCCCAGCCCAGGCCCACCAACCCCCAGCCCGGCCCAGCCCAGGCCCACCAACCCCAGCCCGGCCCAGTCCAGGCCCACCAACCCCCAGCCCGGCCCAACCCAGGCCCACCAACCCCCAGCCCGGCCCAGCCCAGGCCCACCAACCCCCGGCCCGGCCCAGCCCAGGCCCACCAACCCCCAGCCCGGCCCAGCCCAGGCCCACCAACCCCCAGCCCGGCCCAGCCCAGGCCCACCAACCCCCGGCCCGGCCCAGCCCAGGCCCACCAACCCCCAGCCCGGCCCAGCCCAGGCCCACCAACCCCCAGCCCGACCCAGCCCAGGCCCACCAACCCCCAGCCCGGCCCAGCCCAGGCCCACCAACCCCCAGCCCGGCCCAGCCCAGGCCCACCAACCCCCAGCCCGGCCCAGCCCAGGCCCACCAACCCCCAGCCCGGCCCAGCCCGGGCCCACCAACCCCCAGCCCGGCCCAGCCCGGGCCCACCAACCCCCAGCCCGGCCCAGCCCAGGCCCACCAACCCCCAGCCCGGCCCAGCCCAGGCCCACCAACCCCCAGCCCATGCCCACCAACCCCCAGCCCGGCCCAGCCCAGGCCCACCAACCCCCAGCCCGGCCCAGCCCAGGCCCACCAACCCCCAGCCCGGCCCAGCCCAGGCCCACCAACCCCCAGCCTGGCCCAGCCCAGGCCCATGAACACCAAGTCCAGGTCCGGACCAGGCCCGGTCAAATTGATAATATTGAGGCCCAGGCCCGGTCCGGCCCGTTCAGATTAAAGGGATATTGCCACCTCCGGAGGATTTCTAAAAAGCAACTTAAATGACTGGTGGGGATCAACAATCATATAGGCTCAAGCTCAAACTTGCTCCTGCAGCACCTAAAGCAGTGTATCGGCAAACCATTTTTCATTTATTTCTGACTCCAAAACGTTGGTCCCAGCTGTGCTCAGCACTAGATGCATGATGGCCGCTCTCATCCAGTTTGGCTGTGGTATTGGCGCCCGCCCAAAGCCGAAGCGTACGAATTCGCCGAGACTTGACCTTGATAAGTCTATCTGTGTTATAAAGTATAGGTCACATAACTCTTACGGTCCCAAAGTCGAGCCATAGCAATTCTTGCTGTTTTATTATGAAAGAGGCTAAGGTTGTTGAAAATATAATTAACTGCATACGCTTTTTAATTTTAAAGTGCACTGACGGAATGGTGATGTTGAGTTTGCAACATTCAAAATAAAATAACAGTCCGCAAAGAAGTGATTCTAAAAGTGATGTGGTGACTCCAATTTTACGAATGCTTGGCAAGCATGAGTGGTGCAAATGTATTTTTTTGATCTAATGGGGGGGGGGGAGTTTCGGAAACTAAATTTTGAAGGTGAAATCGGACACGCTTAATCGACCGATACACACCAAAAAATCCATATTGGCCTGCGAGGTGGCAATGTCCCTTTAACACGCGCCCTGGAGGGCCTCTGATAATTACACGCCCTGGAGGGGAGGGCGGATTTCGCCCACCCCCCCCCCCCCCCTATGATCTCGAAAACCACGCAACGTAGCGACAAGCGGGAAAAAACGTTAGATAGCTCGAGACAAGCTCTTTCGAAAGTATTTCGTTAATTTTTTTTCTTCAGGTCAATATTGAGGTCACCAGAGGTCATCAAGGGTCAGATTTTCAAGTTCTCAAGACTTCGGTTCGAACACCCCCAAATATCTCGGGAACTATGATAGTTAGCAGCAAACGGAAAAAATCAATCGAAAGTCATTGAAAAATGCAATCGACATAGGTGTCCTCAGATTTGAGCTCAGGTCAATAGTTTAGGCTCCAGAGGTCATCGAATGTCAAAAAGGTGATTTTGTTTTCAAAACTGTTTTCCCAAAATAACCTTTTACCTAATACAGATAAAGCAATAATGTTTACGCCATCGCGTCTGTCTTGTCCAGGCGCTTCGAATCATATTTATGGTGATCGGGTTAGGTCAACTGAGAAATTTGACCTCAGGTCAAGGTCAAGTGATGACCCAAGTTGGTCATGTTGCATATTGGGAGACGTGTCTCGACGATACAAACATATTGGTACCGTTTTCTCTTCTCTATCTTCATTATGTCGATAGTTATTGATAAAACCGTGTTGGCGGTCACAAAATTGACCTGACCTTAGGTCACCGATATTAGAAATCCGAGATAAACAAATTGTTGGTATCTATGACCTTATGAAGTCCTGCAAGATTGAAACCGATCGGCGTAAAACTGTGGCTGTGGTACTACTGCAAACGTTTTGGAGTTGAGGTCATCACGTGACCTGGTCTGGTGACCTGACCTGAGATGACCTGAAGCCACGGCGGCGCTGCGCGCCGCCGTTTTTGCGCTATCCCCGAAAAAGCGGAGGGGTGGGCGGATTTCGCCCCCCTCCAGGGCGCGTGTTAAGATATAACAATTTGCACACAATTTGCAATCACCATCCTAGCATATTTACTTGTATACTATAAATGTGAAACAATGAACCAACAACGAAACAATGAACCAACAATGAAACAATGAACCAACACTAACCAAAAACAAACAAAAAGCAACAGCCACAGCAACAGTGTGTTGCTGTGGAAGTGAACTGCTGGTTGCAATATTTGTCAGCTGTAACCTGAGCTTCAACATTCTCAGCCCAGGCCCGTCCAGAACCCGGTGATTTCCTTAAAGTTGAGGCCCAGCCCAGGCCAGGCCCGGCCCAGGCCCCCGGCCCAGGCCCGGTCCAGGCCCGGCCCAGGCCTGGCCCATGGCCCATAGGGCCAGCTCAGCACGTGACGAACTCTGCTTCAGAACCGCGATGAACAACTCACAAACACATTCCGTACGCTGCACACCACGGTACATATCACCAAGGCCCCATAAGAAGGTAGAGTCATCTGTCGATTTGACCGAATCCGACTCAGGGGTGGTGACGTCATCTGGACGCAGAATCCCTTGCCCCTATACCTATCATTAACTCGCATTTGAAAAAAATACTATTTAGATAATTCTACACAGCCCATTTACATGAAACATGCCCTGAAAGAAAGACCGATTCAAGGTCACTAACTTATCTAAATAACATTTTGCTCCTAAGTCACTCCTATTTTGACAGCGAAGGGGAAAGATCTTACTCCTTCGCTAATGTTTAAAGGCCATATATAAACCGCGCCACAAATGTTGATGCGCCAACATCTTGTGCACAGATGACGTCACGCCCGTATCACCCCGCTAGACGGACTCTGTTTTGTACTCTGCAAAAGATGCATACGCCATCAGCGCCAACCGGCGACCTGGCTCCGTTGTCATTGAAATGCGTGTGGCGTTCACGTGCCGTTTCCCAGCCGCCAGGCTGCGCACAGTGCTCATTATCGCTGATATTGCGCATCTTTTGTTCCGTGAACAAATTAACTCGTTGTACTGCTTGCTTATATTTTAGAGCTGCCCGATTATTTTAGAGCTGCATAATTAATGATATGTGCGAGTCAGCCATAATTTTAGTGACGCTCAAAGGTTTCCGAAATTGAGCATGCAAGTGCAGTACTGATATGCTGACAGGTGATCATTTGCAAAGGTGTGGTACCTACTTGTCTTTCTAAGATTTGTCACCGATTACTCCACCAATGGCTATAGATTTGTCGCCGATTAGAATGGCAGAACGGTAATTTTTTCCCAACCCTGGATATATCCTAGTATGCATAGTTTTCGGAACGTTCAGCTGAATGGAGATGTACATAGTAAATGGCGCTTCCCTGAGACAAACTACATAAAAACAATAACATGTATTAAAGTTAAATATTAACCTTTGGATTTATTTACCGGCATTTTTATGTGACATGTGTGGTTTTAAATTGATCGTGCCTCAATTTAAAAGTGAAATAACAACATTTTCTATTTCAAAAATTAAATTATGGCAAATTAAAAAATATGTACTAACATATGGTGACGAACAGTATAATCCATCACTATATCTGATTTGAATGTTATTTGTAAACAAATCCTAGGGCCAGCAATAAAGTAAGTGCTCCAAGAAGCGTGACAACGTCCCTGATTGGTCAATGAAACAAATCGCAAACACTAAATACGTCGCCGTCCTTGGCCAAGTTAATCTGCGGAATGCATCACGAATGCATCATTATAAAAACAGCCAATCAAGAACACAAAATTGCAATGTATGCCGACGACACAGTATGCCTGATAGAGCCAAATGCATCATGAAGCTGTTTCAGGAGCTTGGATGGTTCGCTAAGTTCTCTGGTTTGACTCCAAACTTAGACAAAACGCGAGCCATGTGGATTGGAGCCCCGTACAGAGATGCAGACATTTTTCAGAGAAATGTGTCTGTACAGTGGTGTAGGACATTGAAAATATTAGGCATCAACTTTGAAAACAGCCTGCACAATATAACAGAGGTGTACACAGAGAAGGTAAACGAGATAAGACGGGAAACAGCTAAATGGATGTATAGAAATGTATCATTACAAGGAAAAGTAACAATAATAAAGTCATTACTAGTATCAAAGATAAGTTATCTTTTTATGACAATTCCAAATCCACCCCAATCGATTGTTAAGGAGCTGACAAAAGCCTTATACACGTTTCTTTGGCATGGAAAAACAGAAAAAGTTAAGCGTAGCACACTGATAAAAGATCCACTAAATGGAGGAGTGGGTATGCTAGATCTCAAGTCTTATATGACAGCTTTAAAAATTATTTGGATTAGGAGATCTATTACGAAACGGGCGATATGGAATGATATAGCAAGTAAAGTAACAAGCAAAAATGTAGAATTCTGGCAAATGGGTCACAGCGCGCTGAGAAGGAAGGCAATCCGCATTAAAAATCAATTTTGGAGGGAGGTTCTTTTTGCCCTTGCCGATTTTAAAGAGGAATATAAACTAAACACTCACCAAATAACTGCCAGTCCTATTTTTTTTCAGATACCACAAAATTTAAGACTACATGGATTAAGGAATGGTACGAAAAAGGTATTAGAACGTTAAATGATCTGTTAAAGTCAGATGGTTCATTGATGGAATATGAAGAACTGAAACAGATATATAAAATCCAGGCTACATTTCTCGATTATAGGGCTTTATTAAGTAGTTTACCTGGTGAATGGAAGGAATCTAGAGAAAGAATGAAACTAACCGAACCGACTATGGACCCATTCATCACTATAATTGACTCTGAAAATATAGGAACATCCCACATAAACAAGATATTAGTACAGAGTAAAACCAAACAACTTAATAATGTGTGGGAAGGGGCGTGGGAACATAGACTTCGAGAAGTGAATTGGACAAATGTCTATACAAGCTTAAGAGATACCCCGGTTCAGTACAGGACCACTAGATATAAAGTTATCAGCCGCATAGTAGGAACAAACAGTTTACTTGAGAAAATGAAGATAACAAACTCAGATGCTTGTGAGCATTGCACGCAGCGGGAAAACATATTACACAAATTTTGGTATTGTAGAAGGGCACACAACTTTTGGAACGAATTAAAGGCGTGGTTTATAAGTAAACAACTGGGTAGATTAGCAGAAAAAATTAGCATCAATGAAATAGTACTGGGAGGTGACGACTGTCTGATTATGAACCATGTAGTTAGTGCAGGTATACAAATGATTTATTCAAAGAACCGACCTTCGGTGATATTACTATTAGCTATTCTTCGGTCAGACCTGCACAGTGAGAAGTACAGTGCAAAGTTAAATGACAAGATGGAGGAGTTTAATATGAAATGGAGGACACTTAACTATTTAGGAGAAACTGAATGATTCTGATCAACGTTTGTAAAACCTGGCTATTGAAAAGAAGAAGAAAAAAAACTGAATAAAAAAACACTGTATGCATATGTGTGAGCCCCCGCCTTACCCAACCGGGCCAACCTGAGACCGGCCCTTTCAAGGGCCGGTCGGCCGGCCGGGCGCGCGGCGCGCCAGTCTAACGGACTGACGGGTTGCGCGCCCGGTCGGCCGATGGGGGCACTGCCTCGTGATGTCGTGCGAGGCAGTGTCGGGCGAGGGCTGCGGCCTGTCTGGAGCGCCGGGGAGGTACCCCACAGCTCTCCCCGGCCGGGGCGGTAACCCCCAGACCTCCCCGGAGCCGGGACGGTTTTGCCAATGTCGCGGGCACCGTTCCGGCTTGGCCAGGCGGGCCGCACAGATGCTGTTGATGCAATGTTCATGCTCATGTGTGTATGTTTGATGTCTTTTTAG
>JAXIVJ010017337.1:0-10000 GCA_036785665.1 Chirona hameri
GCCGGCAAATTCCTGAAGGTCTAATGACCGTTCGCACTCGGAATTAGAGATGACGGCACAACTGCTAGGCGAGTCCATTATACCACCGGGGAGGTTGGCACCTCCCTGAATAAGATGCTGAGCCGCGACAATAATCGAAAGCGATCGCTGTGTGTGATGCGTTTAGCCTCGGTGCGCACCATTTGAAACATATAGTTTATTATCGTTACAGCGCGGTCGTCAGGCAGAAGCAGAGGCGGCACTTTTTGTTTTTCGTTGGGGTTGTAATTGAGTCGGCGACCCTGCGGGGCGCCGGCGGGGGTATGATTTTTTTAGGGTCATCATCAGCTGAGAGTCATCCTTTTTTTAGTCAGACTTGAGTCGACTAAAAATAGGAGTCGTTACAAGTCTGCTAAGGGTCCCTCAGACCTAAGTTCCATCAGGCTGAATGAAGGCCCCTCAGGCCATCCGATGGCTATCCTAGGACGACTAAGGCCCTTCAAGCTGACTGAAGGCCATCCGAGGGATATCCTAGGACAACCAAGGGCCAGACCGACTGAGGGCCACCTCAGGCCGACTGAGTGCCCCCTCCGGCCGACCGATGGCTCCTCAGGCAGACTGAGGGCCCCTCAGGCAGATGAAGGGTCTCCGGGCCGGCTGAGTGTCATCTGAATCCGACTGAGGGCCCCTTCAAGCCGACTGAGGGCCCACTCAAGCCGAGTGAGTGTCATCTCAGACTGACTGAGAGCCCCCACAGGCCGGCTGAGGGCCATCCCAGGCCGACTGAACCCCCACTAAGGCTGACTGTGAGCAAAGGGCAAAGCAATCTCCAGGGCCCCCTCAAGCGTCACGGACCCTTTGAAGAACTGAGGGCCCCTTCGCCTCTTATTGAGCGGGGAGATGTAAATTGGCGACCGAGTGCACCCTTGGGCCGATCGAAGACCCCCTCGTCTCGAGCCGATCCAGGCCGACCAAAGCCGACCGAGGCCGACCCCTCAGACCGACCAAAGGCTTCCTCAGTTCCACCGAAGGCTCCTCAGTCCGACTGAAGGCCCCCTCAGGCAGACCGAGGGCCCTTCAGACTGACCGAGAGCTCACTGAGAACGACGAGGACCGACCGAAGGTCCCCTCAGGCTGTTCGAGGGCACCTTGAGGTCCCTCGGTCAATTTCTTTTCTCGGTCAAAAAAAATATATATATATTTCAAGAAGGCCCCTCGCATCGCAAATTTATGGGGGGGGGGGGGCAACACCATATATTTTCACCCCAACTTCTTGTGGGGGGGGGGGCAACTGCTCCCCCTGCCCCCTTTTCCGCCGCCCCTGCCCCCCACGTTCCTACGCCTATGGTTTGCACATCCGCAAGGTTTTTCAGAGATAACGAAAAACGGCGGCACGAAGCGTCGCCGTTTTTCTTTGCCCCTTATACCCCATCTCTTGCCTAACTTCTTTGATTTGTTTTTGAAATTTTGATCTTTGAGAGAACCACTTTTATGCAATTTTTTTGTTGTTGCGGATTTGCGTTTTTCTGGTCTTTGGGTACATTTTACTCTGTCAAATTTCCCTTGCTTAACAAAATGAATGATTTCAACAAAAATCCTTACCCAAAAGGGGGGTCCCTTGTCCCTCTAACAGGCGCCTATAAAAGAACAGAATAATCTGGTTATGCCGACTTGTTCTGGGATTGATTTTCAGTGGCGCATAGTGTCGCCAAGGAGGGGGAGGGGGGGGGGGGGGGGTGGGGGCAAACGGGGCAACGTGTTCCCGGAATCTGGGGACTAATAACCCCTTGGCAGTTGACATCGATAAATATAGATATTTTAGGTTCGGAAAAATGGAGCAGGTTGATGAAATCGGAGGTTCGCCTCGACACCAAATCTTCATATTTGGGCAAAATATGATTCATTTATTCCTAGCAAAAGTCGTTTCTTAGGACGCGAACGTCTGCTATAAAAATGGCCTCTCGAACTTAAAATGGCTGGTGATGCCAATGGTCCAGGTCCGGTCCTTTTATATATTACAGCTGAGATATAAAAATACATATAACATATTTCCCACAAGGCAAACAAATTAGGCGAGAACCAAACAGCATTATTTTAGTAATAATAAAAGAGACAAATATGACGCAGCAATGCCAAAATATGCGCATTTATCTTGCCCGTCGCATTGACATTGTGTGTATTGCTTTTCAATATTTCTGTTTTCGCATAAATTTTGGTTTGGTTGATGTTGGATTAGGCGCCTTGGAGGCTATTTTCTTTTAAAATTACTTTTGCTGGTGTGGCCCCCTACTTTTCAACACCATAACCAGGTATATCTTGTGGAAATAATGTTTGTCTGGCTAAAAATTGAAGCTTGTGATAATCCTGATTTTAAACTCCTTTATTTAGGTCTATGATTATTTCTGCTCTTTTTCCAGCTCAGGATGATTGGTATGCCTTCAGACCCAAACATATTTATAATATTGGTCAAGTTCTTCATTAAGCGTCAATTTCACCAACATATTTAAACTCAAATTGTAATGCCTTTGGCCAACCGCGAAAGGGTGCATTCTAATGTGTGACATTTATCCAGAACTAAGCTCAATGTGAAATATGCTACACTCAATCTTGCTTTTGCTTATGTGTTTTATGTAAACACCATTTAAGGTTTGGTGTAAACACCAAACACCATTGCCATTTTGTGTGTCTGAATCTGAAATTGAAAGTTACCTGTTTGTCAATAAGTACTATTGTTCTTTAGTGTTTATGACCCAACTGAATATGACGCTACGCCCTGGGTACCTACTTTCTCAGTAATTTTTGGATAATATGCTGTACCTATTGTTGGATTTTAAATGTTATTTTATGACAAACTTTACTAACATTTTAAAGTTTGTACTTTTCTGTGTTCATATATTTATTATTATTTTGTTATGATTGTTATTTAAAAATCCTTTGGTGATTTTGCGTACCGTTCACAGTATTAATTTACTTAGGTATGCATTTACTGGCAATGTTGGGGTTGTAATATTCGTAATTGGGGTTGTAATTTTTGAGGATGCAGTTGTAGCTACAACCCCAAAAGTATATAAAGTTCCGCATGTGGGCAGAAGTGCATTTGATCTCCGTTTACATGTTGTCAGATCGGTAGGCAACAGTAGGTACAGGCAGTGGCGGATCCAGGGGGGCCGTAGGGGCTGAAGCCTTAGAAAACGGCGCCATTTTTGTATAGGATTGCCCGGCGCCGAAGGCGCCGTAGCGTTTTCGGGAGGCCGCCAGGGCGCCCTTGCGTCTACCAACAGCACCATAGCACTCTTGGAAGGCACCCTGGTACCCTCAGAAGACATCTTGCCGCCCTCACAACGCATTATGCCGCCCTCGGAAGGTACATCGTCGCCCTCGGAAGGCATTATGCCGCCCTCGGAAGGCACCATGCCGCCCCCGTCACCGAGGAAATATGCCGCCCTCAGGCCTGAAGCCCCCTGCCTTAGAAAATCCTGGATCCGCCCCTGGGTACAGGGTGTTTCATAAAAATGTATCCACTTGGAAATCTCGCGATAACTCCGGTAGTTTTGGTCGAAGGTCTTCAAACTTACCAGCATTGGAAAGCTGATGAAATGCTACATCACATATGAGATAACCAACCCCATTGACGTTCTATTCACTTACACTCAGCCTGAGTGTAAGTGAATAGAACGTGGCACCCACTGTAGTGTTTTTTGGCACCCACTGTATTCATAGTGTTCCTGAGTGACTCAGGAACACTTTTTAGAACTTTAGCTAAATTATCTGCCCTGAGAAATCTGCACGGTTTCCATTTCGAGACCTCTTCGTGGATGGCCTTGCCTGAGAAGTCTAGATTATCTCGACGTCGGTCGCTGATCATATTTGGTCTGCGAGACTAACTATGAGGCAGTCTACACATTCTCAAAATTATCGCGAACCGAGGATTGAACCCGCCCGCCCTTTTCTGCTGTCAGCTGTTGAGAACCTTGATAATTTCTACATGGTCTCCTGTAGAGACCATGTAGCAAACATATCGTATTTGACGTTGAACTCATGTCATGAAGGTGGCGCCACCATATCACCGGCAGGTGGCGCTGTGATTGCAACGGCGGAACTAAGTTTTATTCAAATAATTGCCTATTAGCAATTAGTTTTTGATTGTTATTATTGCTAAATACTACATACATGTTAACGAAACAATATTTATTTACGGAAAACCGGCGTATCAACCTCATCCAGTATTCATCCGTAAGTGAGCTGCTAATTGTTCAAACCTATCAAATGTATGTGTCGACCTCAACTTACAGAACAACATACATTGGGCATTGATACCGATTCCTCTTGGTTTTATTATTTATGTATATCTTATTTACGAATTATGTTTCAATATCAATTATTAAATAACCGCGGGATGGGCAGCTCCGCGAAATTTAATATTGGCCGCTCTAAACAGTAGGTACCCGTATAAATTAATGACATTTCATTTTCTAGACAATGTTTAATAAGA
The DNA here is from genome assembly GCA_036785665.1 of Chirona hameri. Classification (NCBI taxonomy): domain Eukaryota; kingdom Metazoa; phylum Arthropoda; class Thecostraca; order Balanomorpha; family Balanidae; genus Chirona; species Chirona hameri. Next base: position 4,472 of record JAXIVJ010017337.1, read on the forward strand.
AATTAAGCAATTTTGTTTATCTTAACTATTTTTTGTGTTCATTTAAAGAGTGATGAGGAATTTGTAGGATTTTACAAAAAAAAAGAGTGTACCAGAAGGCTCGAGAAACAGCAAGTGACAACACTAATTCTACAGATTTCCGCCATTTCGGTAGTGCATTGTGCCGAGGCGCACGTCAACGTGTACTTTTGTGAATCTGGGTCCGGCGGATTGGGTAAGTAGTGGTTGGTGAGGCTGCACAATCGTAGTAAAATGTATATGGAATATAATTTTCATGAGGTAAGATGTCTAGTTTATCACAATTCACAGTTTGAGATGTTTGTCCGTTGTTATTGTGTCCCGTCTTGGTAAAGGCGGCCGCACACTAGGCCATTCGGCGCGCGATATACTGCGACATTCCGCCTCGGAAAATCGCGTCGATACCGCTGAATATCGTCCTTGTTCCGGCGGATTCGGCGCCGTCTGCTCGCGAGATTCCGCCCCGCAGACCTACAGCATGTCGCAACCTGTGTCTACAGCCTGTCACAAGATAAATTAATGATGGCCATTTTTCGACGAAGATGTAAGTTTAGAACCACGAAACTTGTATATAATAAATTTCACAGCGGCAAGAGCATGCTGTGCAAAATGTGTACCTCTGTCTTGCATATATTCGCCACTGTTAGCCTGATCAATTTGTTGTCCACGGCTCCGCGGCGTTCAGTCGCGGGAAAAAGCTCGTTCGAATCAGCTTTTTTCCGCCGGTCCGCAGATGGCCGGCCGACGACATTCGTCCGCGATTTTTGACGTTTCGGCTGACGCGAAGGCGAAAAGTCGCTAAAGATGCGCGGGAAGTCGTAGCGATATCGCGACCTCCGCGCGCCGAATGGCCTAGTGAGCGGCCGCCTTAACGGTGGGCTGGCGTCACCGTCGCGGCCGGGCAATCAAATCAAGGTTCAAGTTACTATCACCGTTGTTGGTCTGGAGTCATGGGGAAGCTTTATGACGTCACCAGATTCTGGCTACGAGCGAATCTTAGGCAGACCCGATCGGATTTAATGGTTACGAGCAGTAGGTTTGGTCCCGATCGGACTTAATGGCTACGAGCTGTAGGCCGACCCGATCGGACTTAATGGCTACGAGCTGTAGGCCGACCCGATCGGACCTAATGGCGGGGTTAGGTTATGTTAGATTAGGTTAGTTTAGTTTCATATAGTGAAATATATTGGAATTAATGAAACTAAACTAACCTAACCTAACCTAACCTAACTCCGCCATTAGGTCCGATCGGGTCGGCCTACAGTTCGTAGTCATTAAGTCCGATCGGGTCGGCCTACAGCTCGTAGCCATTAGTCCGATCGGGTCAGCCTACAGCTCGTAGCCATTAAGTCCGATCGGGACCAATCCTGCTCGTAGCTATTAAATCCGATCGGGTCCGCCTAAGATTCGCTCGTAGCCAGAATCTGTGACGTCATAAAGCTTCCCCATGACTCCAGACCAACAACGGTGATAGTAACTTGAACCTTGATTTGATTGCCCGGCCGCGACGGTAACGCCAGCCCCACCGTTACCTCCGTCTTTTGGCCCTTTGCCTTGTTCCTGTGATAATCCTCAACAATCCTAGCCCATCGGCCGTCAGTATCAGCTGGTCATTTTGTAGATTTTAACCTAGTGCTCAAGATGTTGAAAAATCGAGCATTTCACCAATGTCAATATACACTTCACAATGATGTATACACCAACTATGGTAATTTTGACCCATTTTTTAACACCGTACCCACTGTTCCCAACCAATAAATTTGGCCGGTGCGTTGCTGAAGTATTACCACCATGTCTGCCACAGCTGAAGTATAAAACATAATCAAATATGACCTAACCTTTACAGCAATTACAGTCGCTGGGACCCACGTTTATGTGCGTTGCTGAAGTATGACCGCCATATCTGCCACAGCTGAAAAGTCTAAAACATAATCAAACATAATCAAACATGACCTAGCCTTTACAGCAATTACAGTCGCTGGGGACACACGTTTATACTCGGCTCGCGTTGCTCGCTGCAGAAAAAAAAAACAGTGGGGGCTGTGACCCCCAGACCATCTTGTAGAAAACACCGATTTGGGAGGTGCGTTGCTAAAGCATTGCCCCCAGGGGTTGTCATTCCTGTAGCTGCCATATGCTCGGATGTGATGTCATTACATTCCAAATTTTGGCGAATCGACATCATTGTTGGCAAAGTTGCTGTTTGCTGGTACACATTTTGTACTCTTTTGTATTCTGATAGAGGGTCTCCAAAGCTTGATCCAGTTGACCATAAAATGAAACATGATTATTAATCATATCTGATTTGATTGTTAACTTTCCCTTTTCAAAGAGTACGACAAATTTCAAAAGAGCATTAAAGAGTACAAGATGCATACCAGCAAACAGCAACTTTGCCAACCATGATTCAACATTTGTGGTGTAAGGTGTACAGCAATTACAGTCGCTGGGACCCACGTTTATGTGCGTTGCTGAAGTATTACCGCCATATCTGCCACAGCTGAAAAGTCTAAAACATAAATCAAACATGACCTAACCTTTACAGCAATTACAGTTGCTGGGAACCAACGTTTATACTTTGCTTGCTGCGGAAAAACAGTGGGGGTTGTGGCCCCCAGACCATCTTTTAGACAAAACCGATTCCCAAAGGTTGTCATGCTCCCAAAATTTGGGAGGTGCGTTGCTAAAGTATTATCCCAAGGATTGTCATCCCTGTAGCTGCCATATGCTCGGATGTGATGTCATTAAATTCCAAATTTGGGCGAATCGACAATTCTACATTTGTGGTGTAAGGCGTAAGCCTTCTAACATTAGATAAGGAGTAAGGATAATATGCTGTAATCACGGACACTTCCTATCGTCAGACTTGATGCTATCAGAATGTAAACAATGTGTCAGTATTGTCTGCATTCTGATAGCATGAAATGTCCAGGATTTGGAGTCCCAGACTGGTTATTGATTCGACACTGATTGAATCAATTGGAATCGTTCAATCAAAATTAATTGAATCAAAACATAATTGATTCACCACCAGATCTTGTGATTCATCAATCATGATTGAATCAAAAGCCACATCAAATCAAGGCTGATTGAATCAAAAGCCGCATCAAACGCTGATTGAATCATTCAGATTCCAAAATGAGTTGTGATTGAATCGCTCCAAAAAAAAGTTGAACCAATAACCAGTCTGAATTTTGGACATGTGGAGATTGGACTTTTATCCTATCTTGACCCATTCACTGTCAAAATAGGAGTGACTTAGGAGCCACATTGTATTTAAATAACTTGGACATCTTAATCAGTCTTTCTTGCAGTTTTGTTATACAAATCAGCTGGGTAGAACTCTGTATAGTCTTTAAAAATAGTTATGTATTATTGTTTTGTATAGGGGCAAGTGATTCTGTGATCATGTGATGTGACATAGACAGGGGATGTCAACACCAGTGAGTCAGATTTGATCAAATTGCTGGATGAAGGTACCTTCTTATTGGGCCTTGATTGTACCCAAAAATGGGTATGCTTGTCCAAAAATTGTTATGGAAAGTGACCTTGACAAGCGTGATCCACATATTGATTGATGTGCCACCGCATTGTGCCAATGACGTCATCAAGTTCAGCACCCTTGACTATTGATAGCGTGGGTTTTACAGAAATTCACGGTCTTGCAACTATTAATTGCATTCCATGATCAGGAACCGTCAAAAAGGCGTCTTTTTAACACAACCATTCATTGTTTACAGCAAATCTATTTTCTTCCCACATCCATGGGTATAAATTAAATATTTAGGTTTTGCTTGTGAATATGAAAATATGTTTGAAAGCCTTAGAGTGCTGTATTAGGTATCTATTGCGGCGGCGCTTGATAATGTGACGTGATATAGGAAACAATATTTTTTTGGGAAGGTTAAAGGAAATAGTTCACCTTCAACATGGGGTTTTTACCTGAAATAGCAGATTTGAAGCCGATGTTGGAAACTCCTATCTGCAAGTTTCGTTTGGCTGAAACTCCAGCTGAAGATATTGACTTTTTGGCGAAGGAATGCAGCGCTACAAAAGGATTTTTTTGTTTTTTTGTTTAATAAATTTAGTCCGAATGTTTTGTATGGATTGATTTCCGAGGTCAGGACCCGCGCTAAGCAAGGCTTGTTGTGCAGTCCTGACCTCACCACCCGATCGCGCAATTTCTTTTGGCAGGCAGAATTTATAGACGAAAGTTTTACGTGCCGACATCCCTGGACACGGTCAATATGCTCTGTATTCCTTTTGTAGTGCCGCATGGCGCATACCAGGGCACAACCCTCGCCCTACGGGAGCTTTTTTCACCTTCGCCCTACGGGAGGGGGGCTGACAGGCCCCCCTGTTAACTTCCAAACCAAGCATCTTAGAGCAATTCGGTAAGAACCAGCATGCTGCCTGTCATGAGAGGAATCTAACAGTATGCGATTTTTAGGTTTCAGGTCAACGGGTGACCTTCCAGGTCAAGTGAATAACATCGGATTTACCACGTCCAGAACAGCGATTTTGCTCTTCAGAAAACCTCAAAATGAGAAATTGATAAATGTAAATAAAAAGGCATGTTCCTAGACCAGTTTTTGGCTCAGAAATACAAAAAAGGTAATTATTCGTTCATATCTTGTCCAAAAATGTTTAAAAAAGTTATTAAAAAATGACGTCATCAGTTTCTTACTCTTAGGAAGCCATCACTCAGTCAAAAATGAAGATATTGCTTTGAAATTTGGTATGGGTATTGCCCATACTCAGTTGTCTCACATATATTCTGGTTTTTCTAATATCTTTGAAATTTTTATTTTGTGGGGATCTAAAAAACAGTTTTTTTAAAGGTCAAAAACCAAAAATTTTGCAAATCAAAGATTGCCATTTTAAAGATAATGTAATTTTGCATCTTTGGTGAATTGTGTTTGCAATTTGCTTTAAAACTCTGCTTTCTACGATTTTTAAAATATTTCTTTTTTTTACCAACATTACGTCATCAAAACATTATTATCTCCCAAACTCCTTGACCAATTTCAATTAAATTTTTACAGCCTGCGTATAATTGTTGTAAACTCGGCTACCATAAATTTCAGCAAGGTGCACCCCATGTGTCAAGTTATTCAAGAAAAACCACAAGGGGGGATAACGCACACCATAAAATTAATAATTTACGACCTGTCCTGAATTGCGCGATGTATGGCCATTTTTGATAATATAAAAATAAATTGTATTTCAAAATATGATCAAATCTTGTACTGATAAACTTTCTGAAGGTAAACTATTTCCTTTAAATTTGTTTTTGGGCGTATAAAAATATGAGTTAGAGTACTGTGCTTGTTGTGGCAGCCTACATACCAGTCATATCAATATTGCTATTGCATTGAGCTGAACCATTGCTATTGCATTGAGCTGAACCAGACTAGTTATTGATTCTAGTCTGGTTGGATCCGCCACTGACGGTCATAATATAACTGCTTTGAGCCAGATACAACATGGCTCAGGAAGTCAGAATGGGCC
>JAXIVJ010017337.1:25000-26426 GCA_036785665.1 Chirona hameri
CACACACATGACACACACACATTTGGGGTGATGGCAATGTTCAATATTGTGTGGTTATGTAGGTGCCTGTAGGTATACATATGCAGCATTGTGTTAGTATAGGTGGAGTTATGATAGAGGTTTTTTTTTTGCATTTTATTGTTTCTCAAAGGAGAAGATGTGTTCGACGTGTTTGCGGAACGTGTAGAGAATGATGTTTGAAAAGAAACAAGGTGTCGTAAATGTCAGGTGAGCCTTGAAGATGGGGCCATGCCTGAAACGGTCGTCTCTTTGTTCTCTTTTTGGTATTTAATATATTTACATAGTATGGAGGCTGTGGTTTTTATTAACTCTCTATAAATATTATGGACACGGGGTTCTCACAACGTGCGCGACACTGAGCGCACGTGTGATTGGATCACTGTGCATTCACACAATCTTGGTGTTTGGGAGATTATGAAAGGTAGGCACACTTACCCGCTGGTTAGGGTGGTGGTGGCTCACGGTTTATGCTGCGCTGGAGAGCTTCATGGGGCAGCTGCTACGCCTAGGCGCACCTCCGACTTCCTGCCGCTGCAGCTGCTGGGTCGGGGCAGGGTAATGGTGCGGGGGCGAACTCAGCGCGCATATCTGGAATATGACATGAGTCCAGTTCAGCATTAGATACTGATATAGGAAACGACCTCATGTGCCGCTGGAAATTAAGCGCAGCTTCACCGTTAGTTAAGGCTCAAATAATGACTCAATAAGCCTTCGCGATTTGGGCTAGAAAAGCACAGTAATCAGATGTCAAATTTTAGTTGACTTGTATTGACACCTCACAAAGGCGCGCATCGAGCCTATCAAAGGCAAGAAACAGAGAAAGACCTAAACTGTGCTATGTCGAACCTGAGATGGGCGATTAGATTCGAAGCGAGATTGACGCAAACAACACGTAATGCACTTAACCAGTAAGGTCGGGCCGTAGTTTGGCGATGAGCCGAGGCGAGGCGCGTTAGCGTCGGCCACGGGGCCGGATCGCGTCATATTCAGATTTTCCTCGAGACAATTAGGGGGTGATCTATAATATGGTCTACTTTTCCTGAAACTGAAAAAAAGCACGATCAGAAGAACCTGTTGCCACGGACGCGTTGAGAAAAGAGACTTTATACATCGCTTTTGGTCCGTGCGCTTCGCAGAAAAAAAGAGCATAGGCCAACCTTCGAAAGAAAATGATGACGAGATGAGACCTTGGCATAAAATGCAGGTTAGATAGCGAATGGCGAAGGTTACGCCACAAAGGTGTGCGTTCGCGCGCCTGCTATTATTCTCTAATAACTTGCCTGATCCGCTTGCAGTGGACCGATTAAAGCTTGGTAGTAGGGGGCTGGGTAAAAGACGGATTCATTTTAAAGCATTTTGACGAGGCCGAGAAAAGAGTTCAGGTCAGGTGCACCGAGTTATGACG
>JAXIVJ010017338.1:0-26425 GCA_036785665.1 Chirona hameri
CACACAGTCAGGGGGGGCAGCGCCGCGGCATGACACAGTCAGGGGGGCAGCGCCGCGGCGTCACTCAGTCAGGGGGGCAGCGCCGCGGCGTCACTCAGTCAGGGGGGCAGCGCCGCGGCGTCACACAGTCAGGGGGGCAGCGCCGCGGCATGACACAGTCAGGGGGGCAGCGCCGCGGCGTCACACAGTCAGGGGGCAGCGCCGCGGCGTCACTCAGTCAGGGGGGCAGCGCCGCGGCATGACACAGTCAGGGGGGCAGCGCCGCGGCGTCACTCAGTCAGGGGGACAGCGCCGCGGCATGACACAGTCAGGGGGGCAGCGCCGCGGCGTCACTCAGTCAGGGGGGCAGCGCCGCGGCATCACACAGTCAGGGGGGCAGCGCCGCGGCATCACACAGTCAGGGGGGCAGCGCCGCGGCGTCACTCAGTCAGGGGGCAGCGCCGCGGCATCACACAGTCAGGGGGGCAGCGCCGCGGCAATGACACAGTCAGGGGGGCAGCGCCGCGGCGTCACTCAGTCAGGGGGGCAGCGCCGCGGCGTCACACAGTCAGGGGGGCAGCGCCGCGGCATCACACAGTCAGGGGGGCAGCGCCGCGGCGTCACTCAGTCAGGGGGGCAGCGCCGCGGCGTCACACAGTCAGGGGGGCAGCGCCGCGGCGTCACTCAGTCAGGGGGGCAGCGCCGCGGCATGACACAGTCAGGGGGGCAGCGCCGCGGCATGACACAGTCAGGGGGGCCAGCGCCGCGGCGTCACTCAGTCAGGGGGGCAGCGCCGCGGCATGACACAGTCAGGGGGGCAGCGCCGCGGCATCACACAGTCAGGGGGGCAGCGCCGCGGCGTCACACAGTCAGGGGGGCAGCGCCGCGGCATGACACAGTCAGGGGGGCAGCGCCGCGGCGTCACTCAATCAGGGGGGCAGCGCCGCGGCATGACACAGTCAGGGGGGCAGCGCCGCGGCGTCACTCAGTCAGGGGGGCAGCGCCGCGGCATCACTCAGTCAGGGGGGCAGCGCCGCGGCGTCACACAGTCAGGGGGGCAGCGCCGCGGCATCACACAGTCGGGATGATACACACCACCGATACACGGGATACAGCCAGACGGATCCGGTCCGCAGCCACTGGCGGATGTCCACTGGCACTGGTCAAATCCACAAAATACAAATTGTGGATTTTTTTCCCAAAAAAGTGCATTTGTTTTATTTTTGTGGGTCAAAAACCCAAAATGTCGAAATTCCGAGATAGCAATTTCGAAGAAAATGTCATTTCCTTTCTTTTTACGTTTGTATTTGCAATCTGCTTTAAAACTCTATTTTTACGATTCTTCAAACATGTATCGTTTTCACTAAAAATGGCATGACATGACGCCATTAAATAGTCATTGTCTCCCCAAATACTATATTAATTTCATTGAAATTTAGTTACAAGACGTAACATTGAAACAGCATAAGGTATTGAAAGTTTCACGTTGATATCTATCATAGATTTTAAGTTATTAAGAAAATCCAGGAGGGGGCAGATTCTGCCCCCCCCCCCAGTGGGGCGAGGGTTAAAGGGAATGTTTCACCTTTCTGAGAGTTGGAAAATATACGCTAGTTGTAGTCGAAAATATGAAGTAAGTGCTGCTGAAAACGATGGTGAATTTTTTTTCCTCGAAAAGTCACTTAACTTTATACAAATTAAGGTTTTTAATTTGGGATGATTACGTCATTATTGAGCTATAGACCGCCGCTGATTGGCTGACAAAGTGGGATTGGCTGAAAAGGTGTCTGTCGCCAATCAGCGGCGGCATTAGCTTAGACCCCATTTTGCGAATGGGAAATTAAATTGCTTAAAAACGGCTAAGTTTTGGGGGAAATGACCTTAGTATTTTCCACATTTCAATAACGGCCAAAGATAATGGCTATCTCAGTTCAAAACCAATACAAAGATGAAACATTCCCTTTAAGTGTGACTGGTGCTGCTTGAATTGCATCAGGTGCGCTGTTGTGTCTATCATTAAAAGACAGGGATACATAAAACTTCAAATTCAATCACTTGAGAAAAAACTTCCGTTTTCATGAAGTTTTCTCCCAAGATCATTGTTTTTCACGTTCAGTGCAGGGAACGCGCAAAGGGGGGGGGGGCATGCTTGTATTGAATGCGCCCCCCCCCCCCCCCAGATTATTGTGGGCGGGCATTGCCCCTGATGCCCCCCCCCCCTGGATCCGCCAGTGTTCGCAGCCAACACTGGTGGCGGGAAGCCTTGCTGATGACTCATTCAGATGTTATAACTAATATAATGGTGGCATCATCTCGCTCTCTTCCGGTGATGAGTGGCTGGTGTTGCTTTGAAGAAGAAAAAAATATTGGTGACGTCATTTCAATTCTGAACAGTTCATACATGACCACTGCGTTCCCTCGCTCCACCTCTCGCCTCAGTACTGAGAGCTATGTCGGCTATCTCACGCCGCGTGAGATTCCGGGCGGAGCGGGCGGCCGGAGACAGCAGTGGCGCACAGGACGGTAACACCGGACGGAGGCTGCAGGTGACGTGCCGATGGCCGCCCCGCCGCTCGCCGCGCCTGCTCACCGGCTGCACGCATCACCGGGATGTCAGCCATTCCAGCACGGATGTGACGTCAGATGCTTATAGCGTCATCTGCTGCATGTGCTGGTATCACTATCGCGTTACGCTGGGATGAGTTACAGTGTGGCTGTAGGCTACAGCACTGTAGCCGCGTAGAATGCAGTGATTAATGTGACCCAGTTCAGGGGCCATTTACAGTCGTGGGAATTTACATATTGCTTGTTTGCCGCGTATGTAACTGGGTGAACCAAACGATCGCCGAACAACGCGGGTCGCGCAGTAAATAATGTATGGCAGCCGGCACAAAAATTCCGAGATTGCAACACATCCAGTGGTCAATTTAGTGATACAATAGCTTCATTGAGCGAGGAAATTGCGAATGCCCAAATACGCCAGTAGACGTGTCCAAACGTTACTGATGCCGTGTGAAGCGAGAATGCCCAAATACGCCAGTAGACGTGTCCAAACGTTACTGATGCCGTGTGAAGCGAGAATGCCCAAATACGCCAGTAGACGTGTCCAAACGTTACTGATGCCGTGTGAAGCGAGAATGCCCAAATAGGCCAGTAGACGTGTCCAAACGTTACTGATGCCGTGTGAAGCGAGAATGCCCAAATACGCCAGTAGACGTGTCCAAACGTTACTGATGCCGTGTGAAGCGAGAATGCCCAAATACGCCAGTAGACGTGTCCAAACGTTACTGACGCCGTGTGAAGCGAGAATGCCCAAATACGCCAGTAGACGTGTCCAAACGTTACTGACGCCGTGTGAAGCGAAGCCAACGCTCAAGCGCTAGCTTCATAAGTCATCACCTAACCAAATAAAAACGAATACTTATTTATTTTTCTTAAAGTTCGGGGTGCACGCTGTGAGCCTAACAATGTTGTCAACTGAAAAAGGTGATGCATGGCGCGAGTGTAGCAGTATCACAAATCCAGGTCGTTTGTTACTGTCCACCATGTCCGTTTTTGTCCTGTGTCGCCCCTTTGCCTGGCAGAGTGGTGCCTGTCCCTCCAACCTCCTCCCCCACAAGGAAGATGAAGATGTTATGTCGGCGACACTTTACTAGCCTGCTGTCTAAACAAGGACCATGCAGAGGAGCCCTCTGCAGCAGACGGGTATAGCGATGAGACTACCCACACCCCGAGGACGATTTCAAACCCGTCAATGTCTCAATCGGCCGCCGCCAGGGTCGCTAGTATCGCCGTCGTGCGGCGCGCATGGCACGCACCGATGAGTGGCAGAAGCGCCAGCTATGTGGTTTGATGAGATTCTGACGTCATTGCATGACAGCTGCCACTGAATTACGTTTCTTCAAGCCTTTCATGGTATCATGTAAAGAGATGACTAAGCCATTTATGGTATCATTCAAAGAGATGACTAAGCCATTTATGGTATCATGCAAAGAGATGACTACTTTGAGGATTATGTGGAAACATTCTATAAAAATGATAATAAAAGCACGATGACCTAGTCAGAACTTGATCAGGTAGTACTCACCCGCACTCGCAGATTTCACAGATACACTTGGCGTTTTTGCCGCCTCCCTCGGCGGTGGTGGGCCGGTCCGACTTCTTCTTCTTCGTCCCGCTGGGTTTCCTCGCGCCCTTGTCATCCACAGTCCGTGAACTGTCCGTGATTTGGACCAGCTCTCCGGCCGTGGAGGACGAGCTGGTCTGATGCACGTTCGTGGCGGAAGACGACTTCAGGACGCTGGAGCTCATCTTGCGGGACTCGGACAGCTGAGACTCGGTCATCTGGGAGGACTGCTGCAGCTGGGAGGACATGGAGGACTGCTCCAACATCTGTTTAGAGGTCTGAGACTGCTCCAGCATCTGCTGAGAGGAGGAGGAACGCTGCATCACTTGGTGCGAGGACGAGGAGCGCTCGATCGCTTTACGTGAGGACGACTGCTCCATCATCTGTTGGGAGGAGGATTGCTCCATCATCTGCTGTGAGGAGGACTGCTCCATAGTCTGCTGTGAGGAGGACTGCTCCATCATCTGTTGGGAGGATGATTGCTCCATCATTTTCTGTGAGGAAGATTGCTCCATCATCTGCTGTGAGGAGGATTTCTCCATCATCTGCTGTGAGGAGGACTGCTCCATCATCTGCTGTGAGGACGATTGCTCCATCATCTGTGAGGAGCTCTCGGCCAGCTGTGAGGACATCATCTCGGATGTCTGGACGTCGGAGGAGGAGGTCAGCTGTGACGAGGTGAGCTCCTGTGCCGTCGAGGCCCTTAACTCGGCGGCACTGGAGCTGTCCTTGGTCGACACCAGCGGACCGACGCCTCCCTCTGCGCCGGCCGCCGTGGTGCCGCTGGTCTTCCTCCCCTTCTTGGGAGACTCCTTCAACGTCTCCTTCGTCGTCCCCTTCGTTGTATCCTTCGTCGTCCCCTTCGTCGTCTCCTTCCCCTTGATGGTCTTCACGTCCGAGCCCTTCACAGCCCTCGCCTCCGAGCTGGTGGCGCTCTTCGCATATTTCCCGGAGACCTTCTGCGTGGTCTTCTCCTGCGTCTCGAACTTCTGAACCTTCTTCTCTTCCGTCACGCGCTTCTCCTCCTTAACCCACTTCCCGTTCCGCAGCACCTTGCCAGTTTTGCCAGCCATGCTGCCGGCTCACAGTTTCACACGGTCACACTGGCACACAGTAGTCCCTGACACTCGTAAGTGCCTCACACACCGTAGTCTCTCGCTCCCACACGCTGATGTCTCTTGCTCCCACACGCTGATGTCTCTCTCTCTCTCTCTCTCACACGGCGGCGGCTCGGATCGCTCTCGTCTGCTGCCGGCCAACCCTCGACTCTGCCCCGCCGCCGCGCGACGGCTGTGTTATGAAAGCGCCCTCTGCCGGTGCACTTCAGTGACGTCACGCGCTGGCGCCGCCCACTCGTGGGTCCGACCTGCAAAAATGCCATTTGCGGTTAGGAGGGAGGCTTGAGGCCGGGTGGCGGTGCCGTGTTAAGGCAGTGGCAGGGCTGACACCACACGACATGTCACTGGTGACACTGGTGTGGCCGCGGGCCACCGGTCGGTGTTCAGGTGGTGCCCCGGTGACTCACCGCCGCCGCTCTGCCTGGGGTACCCGCGATCCGCGGCCGGCCGCCCGCCTCTCGGAACCGGCCGGCCTCACGCGCGTCGTCCACGGCGGCCCTCACCAGCATATATGGCAGCAGGCTGAGCGGCGACAGCGGCGGCGGTACTGACAGCCCCGCAGGGGACCGGCGCTGACCGGCCTCCCTCGGCACCTACGGGTCGACCAGCCGGCACCCGACGCCGGAGGCTAGGTGACACACCACGCCGGTCGATAACTAACATACCGGGCCACAGCAGCAGCGTGGACGGACGATTCAGAGAAAGTGCCGCCCGCCCGCCCGGCCGGCCGGCCCTGCACCAGCGCCAGCGAAACGCTTCTCACCCAGCCGGCGCCGGGGCCGCCACCATGGCGCGAGAGAGGCGAAAGTGGCGCCCACCTCTCCACAGTCGGCGACATTCGCTCTTGTCACACCGTCTCCTTATCTCTTTTTAGCTCTTGCTCCACAGCCACCCGTCCCACTTTCTTGCTAGATCTCTTTCTATCCGTCTAACCATCCACCCATCCCATCTACCCGTCTACCCGACTACCCGTCTACCCGTCTACCCGTCCCCTAGTCTTTCCGGACCACCTCAGCCCGGAGTCAGGCGTTGGGGCATTGGCGCCTCTGCACCACCAGCCAAGCAGACCTTCAGCAGGAGCGACAGATTGGGCCTGTTCCAGTGGCGCCTCTAACCTTCTATAACCTCCTCCAAGTTGCTCCAACTTGCAACTGTCTGTGTAATAGGATAGGACAGTTGCAAATTGGAGCAACTTGGAGGAGGTTAGAGGCGCCACGAGAACAGGCCCAGTATTGCTACACCGCAGGAGTCGCAATCAGCTGATGGCCAAAACATTCAGCTGACTGCGACGTTCCAGACGGAACCAGAACCAGCTGGCCTGACCATCCCTTGGGCTGGGTACGGATAGCTGGCGACACTCCTAAGGTCAGACCCTCAGAGCTCTTCCCGTTAAGGCCGTATGACTAACTGACGCCACCCAGGGCCGGGGGGCGGGCTGCTGATCGTCAGCCTAGACGGACAGCTGACTGCGCGGTCCGCCAGCCGCCCACGGCCGTGACGTCAGCGGAGGCGGCACGCCATATAAGGCAGTTGGCGTGGCGGCGGCCCGGCGTCGGCCGCCCACTGCTGCGGCCCCCTCACATGCCGCCAGAGCACTGCAGCGCCGCCGATGGTAGCAGGAAAATGGTTTCATCTACGAGCGGTCGTCAGCCGGGATATGCGGCGGATGGCACCGAAGGACGTGCGCGTTAGCATTCCACAGCCGACCATGCGCGCCGGTCAAGGCTGGCGCTGCAGGCGGGATATGTAGCTAGCCGGAGGCGATACTGGCGGCTCGCCGACATAAGCAGGCTGCACTAGCAGACCATCCACTGGTACAGCAGCCACCGGCACAGCAGCCACTGGTACACCAGCCACTGGTACACCAGCCACTGGTACAGCAGCCGCTGGTACAGCAACCAATGGCACAGCAGCCGCTAGTACAATAACATATACAGCATGCCCTGATGTATACAAAAAAAAACGAATTGAGCTTAACCCTATTTGTAACAGGCTCCTGGCTACCCCTATTTGTAACAGGGGGGGCGGATTCCGCCCCCCGGAGATCTCGAGATCTACCCGTCCGATTTGCAAAAATGAAACGGTGTTTGGTTCCCCTCAACACGATCTACATTTCTAAATAATAAACAAATCTAAATTTTTGATAGGGGGCAACAGGGGGGCAAAAACCACAAATTTTAGTGGTATTTTTGATCCAACATAGCTTTCATGTTTATCTACCGATTTTAACACAATTAATACGAATCGATAGAGATTGAATTGGAAATTGATATATGACAGTGGCGTTTGAAAATTCAAAAATCATAGGCGTGTACAGGTCACTCAATATGGGGGTGAAGTAAATGCGTAATAAAACCATTTTTTGATGTTTTTTTTTTAAGAAATGAAATGGTATGTGATTGTGACATTAGGCAAAACAGTTAAAAATCTTTTTTTGCCATAGGTGGTACCAGGTTAGTGAAAAAGGGGGGTAAAATTGAGAAAAAATATTAACCGCAGACAAGTTGCTACCCAGCACTATAAATATGTTACTGATCGTAGATAGTTCCTTTTTGCATGTTGTACTTCATAATAGGCGTATCCAGGATCCAAACTGGGGCGGCTCAATACCTTTTGATAAGTATATTATCCGCTATTATGATACTAACTAGTCAACAGTGACTATTTCACTTACAACTTAAATTAACATTGCTTACCCCCTTTTACCCTACCTGGACTTGCCTATTATCTTATAATCGTGCGTAGAGTAGCCTGTGGTGCGTGTTTCATCAGAAAACTACAGTATGTTATGTCATTGTACGCCCATGCCTCTTAGTTTCCTTGCAATAATATGACCCCCTTTCTTCCATTCCTGAGCACGCCTCTGCAAAACAATGACTTTATTCCCTTTCCTGGCTTCATATGTGCATATATAATTATAAGCTAACCGTCTATTGCGCCGTTATCGCTGGCATATCGTCAGCACCAAGCCAGTCACCCCCCTTTTCATGTGCCTGAACACGCCCCTGAAACTTTATATGTAATAAATTATGCAAATAATGGAAGCAGAAGCTATCTTTTACATCTTGATTACTATAAATGCCCCTTACATTGCTCTATTTGCTTCCCGCCAAGCATTGAATACTTCCTGGAACCCCCCCCCTTTTCAAGCCCCTGAAACCGCCTCTTCCATATTTTTTTTAATGATATTTCATTAACATCAACTAATTTGCACTTGTTGCAATCACCGTGAACCGATGTAACTCCTTCAGACTTGAGGCAGTTACGAAGAAACCGTGAAGATCGCATTTCCGTATTATCGCCAAATATCGCCTCCGAACCCACCCAAAACTGTACCCTGGAACCGCCTCTGTTCAGGTTAAGAACTCAAAATTTTGACTCCAAATGCGGTATTCAATTCTATGAAAAGTCCCAAAATTTCATGGGCCTGCTCTCAGCCGTTCTGGAGATATCTGCGAAAAACATGAGGGGGGGGCGGAATCCGCCCCCCCCCCCCCCTGTTACAAATAGGGTTAAGTGATTCGTGTCATATTTACCATTGCAAATCAAAGCATAGGACACTGACGACTGGTTGATTTAATATTTGGTTTACCTTTCAGTGTCATGATCCTTGTTGCATTGCACCACATATAAACAGAAACGATTAAACAACAACATATAAGGCATTCCAATCCAATGCATAACATAACCGCACGACCAATGCCGCTGCAACTCGTCATATTTTCCTTTCAACTTCTCTGACTTCTGGTGGTATGTCTCTTCCAGTCACATTGCACAACATATAAACAGAGACACATTAAATAATAACGTCTCAGACATTCCTTTTATGGGTCATATAATTGCGTGATCCCGGCCGCTGTAACTAGCTCGCCGTACTGTCATATTCATTGTTTTAGCTCCTAGTGCCATGTTATTGCATGTGGCATTGCATAATTTATAACCACATCTAATAGAAAAACGTGAAACATTCGTTAAAGCAGTTTAATTGCATGGCCGAGGCTGTTGCAACTAGCTCGCCATGTTGAGCTGTTTGAATTACTTAAGTCATTTTAAATTGCTCTAGTCATCAGCAATAGACATGGAAACTGGAAACCCGTGCCCTTTCTATCGGTAATGGTTCAATACAATAAGGCTCAATCCGCGCCGTGCCGGTGCTCGGCGACACCTTCGCCGTGCCGAGGGGGTTGACGCCCCCTTCTAATTCGGCTCCTATGGGATGTAGACAAAAACAGAAAACGCCGTTTGAATGCTCGTCAAAATGAATTTATAAAATTTTCAGCATTTTTTTATCAGGTCAATATTGAGGTCACCATAGGTCATCAAGGGTCAGATTTGCAAGTTTTAGGATTTCGCTCCAGAAAACACAAGATATCACAGGAACTATGATAGTTCGGAACAAACGGAAAACAACATGGAAAGTCTTGAAAAATGCAATCGCTAACATGACCTCATACTTAAGCTTAGGTCAATAGTTGAGGCTCCAGAGGTCATCAAATGTCAGAAAGGATATTTTTTAGCAAAACAGTTTTCACAAGTATATTTTACCTAATAAAGATCTAGATCAATTATTTTAATAAAGATAATAAAGATCAATTATTTTGACGCCATCGTGTTTGTCTCGTCAAGGCGCTTTGCATCATTTGCATGATGATTAGTTTAAGTTAACTTATAAGTTTGACCTCAGGTCAAGGTCAAGTGGTGACCCAATTAACCCTCGACCTACGGGAGTTTTTTTTTCACCTTCGCCCTACGGGGGGGCTGACAGGCACCCCTTGCTAACTTCCCAACCAAGCAACTTAGAACAATGCGGTAAGCATCAGCATGTTGCCTGTCATGAGAGGAATCTAACAGTATGCAATTTTTAGGTTTCAGGTCAACGGGTAACCTTCCAGATCAAGTGAATGACCTCGGATTTACCACGTCCAGAACAGCGATTTTGCTCTTCAGAAAATCTAAAAATGAGAAATTAATCAATGTAAATAAAAAGGCATCTTCCTAGACCAGTTTTGGCTCAGAAATACAGAAAAGGTAATTATTTGTTCGTATCTAGTAAAAAAAAAGTCAAAACAAGTTATACAAAATGACGTCATCAGTTTCTTACTCTTAGGGAGCCATCACTCGGTCAAAAATGAAGATATTGCTTTGAAATTTGATATGGGTATTGTCCATACTCAGTTCTCTCACATATATTCCGGTTCTTCTAACATCTTTGAAAATTTATTTTGTGGGGATTTGTAAAATTGTTAACAAATTTAGGGATCAAAAACCTAAAATTTTGCAAATCCGAGATTGCCATTTTAAAGAAAATTCCATTTTGTATCTGTGGTGAATTGCGGTGGCAATTTCCTTTGAAACTCTGTTTTCTACCATTTTTCAAATATTTATCTTTTTCCCACCAACAAGACGTCATCAAAACGTGATTATCTCCTAAACTACTCAGCCAATTTCAAATAAATGTTTACAACATACGTATAATTGTTGTAAACTCAGCTGCGGAAAATGTCAGCAAGATGCGCGTCACGTGTAAAAAGCTATTAAAAACCTCAGGGGGGGGGGCTGTCAGCCCCCCCCCCGTAGGGCGAGGGTTAAGTCATGTTGCACATTGGGAGATGTACCTCGGCGAGACAAACACATTGGTGCCAGTTTCACTTCCCTATCTTGATTTTGTCGAGAGTTATGGGAAAAAATGTGTTGGTGACCCCAGATGACCTCATCTGACCCTGTAGGTGTCCCTGAACAAAATTTGACCTGGAACTTCTAGAATGGCCTATGATAACATGACCCAGAAGGAATTGAGCTGATATCATTCGTATCCTAAGAATAGGAAACATTTTAATATTTCCCCATTGACTTATAATGGGGAGGTCACGAAATTGACCCGACCTTAGGTCACCGATATTTAACAAATCCGAGATAAACAAATTGTATGTAGTAATGCCCTTATGAAATCCCGTAAGTACGAAATCGATCGGCCAAAAACTATGGCTGTGGTACGACCGGAAACATTTTTGGAGGTGGGGTCACGTGACCTGGCCTGGTGACCTGACCTGACAAGACCCGAAGTCAAAAATTGCACACTATTTGGGTAATTGATGTCCCAACAGCTATGTAAAGACGGTGGTGCTGTGTGCCGCCGTTGTTTGCTATCCTCGAAAAACCTTAGGGGGCGTCTAAACGTCGCCCCCCCCCCCCGGAACGGCGCGGGTTAAAGTAGTATAATCGCAATTGTTGACTAAATTGTAGTTTGGCTTCCTTTACCATTGAAACCACTCGCTACCATCGCTTCACTCGCTTCTCCACAGATAAGGCATGATTCATTGATGAAATTGTGGAATAAAATGCACACACTGGAAACTGAACGGCTCGGCGAAGACTCGATCCAGCCAGACTGGTTATTGATTCGATTCTGATTTAATTAATTGGAATCGTTCAGTCAAAATTCCTTGAATAAAAAATAAATTGATTCACCACGAGATCTTTTGATTCATGAATCGTGATTGAATCAAAACCCGCATGGAATCAAGGCTGATTGAATCAAAAACATTTAACGATGCTTAACGATTCAAGTGCACATGGTAAATTGTGCTAATACAATGCAGTCCCAGTTACTACATTCATTTATACTGAAATATTATTCCTGTAACAATGTTTTAATGATCATATATATGTATGTTTCCATTTGTATTGATTTTACATAAATTCAACATATATATTTTTTTTATAATGGTGACAATTATTTTTATATGACCTTACAAATTACTATTCAAGTTTGAGTGCATTTATATATATTTTATATGAATTTTTAGTCACGGGCCATGATCACATATACAATAAAGCAAAGATGAATGAAGGAGACGTTTGACATATTCATTCATCTTTGCTTTATTGTATATGTGATCATGGTCCGTGGCCGAAAATTCATATAAAATATATATCAATGCACTAAAACTTGAATAGTAAATTGTAAGGAGGTCATATAAAAATAATTGTCACCATTATATATCTAATGCCTTACATTCAACGAGCACTTACCCAGATATATATATTTAAATATGGAATCAAACGTGAATCGATAACAAAATATCCCTTGAATCGGAAAAAATCAATTTTGAAAATTGTATCCATGAATCTGACGGTGATTGAATCATTCAGGTTACAAAATGAATCGTGATTGAATCGTTAAAAAACAACTGTGTAGATGGATGTCTAAGAGACGACCTGTTCTGTCTTGAACTAGAGAGGCCCCGACTGTTTGAAAGATGGATAGACAATACCACGATCTGTTCTGTTTCAGACGATAGAGGTTTCGACCTTCAATAATACAAAACAAACAAAACAAACACATTTTACGACATGTTTTGAGTGGCCTGTAAACTCGGGACGGTTCGTGGCTTGTTATCTTTCACCTCTGTCGCAGGGCCTCGGATAACATGTTAACGGAGGGAGGGGGGGGGGGGCAATTGCCCCCCAGTGGAGACAATTTCCCCCAGTGAAACCAATTTGTCCCCCTCCCCCAGTGAAACTATGTAAATTCGACGTGGGCAGGCAATAGAATACTATAAATGATGCATCGCTAGCCTTTATAAAACAAAAATCCTTCAGTCACCCGACGTGTTTTGTTTTTACTTTACAGCATGGCCTCGGATAACATGTTAACTGGGAGGGGGGGGGGGGGGCAAATGACCCCGCAGTGACTGCTGGCTCCCTCCCCAGTGACCAAATTGTGCCCCCCCTAGCGGGAGCAAAATGCGTGGGTAACATACGATTGTACGGTCTGTAAAGTAGATAAAAGCGTCACTGAAGCATGCTTTCAACTTAAAACCAATACAACGCTGTTTACAGCTACCTAGTGTAGCTTTGAGATCTTGAGGACGGATACCCGCCACTCGTCGCGTCGGTTCGAAATTCGCGTGGACCACAGGTATCGATTTATATACGTTTGGGGTGGCCCTCGTCCTCCATATGTTGAGTTTGGTCCCCCAAAGATGCTTTCGACTCCCTCAATGTTTCCTGGTCAATGGCGGACCCAAGGAGGCCAAAGGGCAAAAGCCCCCAACCCGCCTGAAATCAGCCAAAATTGACGTATTTCTAATTAAAAAGTCCCCAAAAAATACGAAAGAAGGTTTATTAAATCACCCATTCATCCATTAAAAAATCCGATGAGTTAATTTGATTGTTTGACACTTTTAGGGGGATTTCGCTGCCAAAACAGCGATTTTTGCAGTTCTGGGGTCTCCCTTGTTTCTGGCCTTATAGATCAGGCATCTGACACATTCCATGGTTTCAGCCACGGTGATCCGTGGAAAACCAAGCCTCTGGCCCTCGCCCCCCCCCCCCCCCCCCCCAGGTGCCCTCGGCCCCCACAGCCATATTTCGATTGAATACCGATTTTACCGCATATACGACGAATATATTTAAGGCTGTGTGCCAGCATTTAGCCGACAAGCCGATAATGAATGGGTCTCTCGAAAACATGCCGACGTTGAGCCGATATCAGCCCGATGCTTGGTAGGACGACGGCCCGAGTTTCGTGTATTTCGTTTCGAAAGCAATATGCCACGTTTACGTGGTATGAGCATCATTCGAAAGTAAACAAACGTTCAAAACCAATAACATTTATTTCAGTTATTAACGTCTAACCGTAATATATGAGTTGTACGGTAGGTAATCAGCAATCAACGGATACAACCGGGTAACAACTATTCTTAGTTTTGATGCCTCGTTTTCCATTCCAAGGGATTCCATTTTCCATTGCAAGGAATACCTATTGCATGGGTTGGATCTGCACTGATTAATACGATAATTTGATGAGGGGTTACTTATTGCACCTGCTATTTTATTAATGAAATAGTTTTTGAGTCGACAATGAAACTTCTCACAAAATGATTAACAAATTATCAAAAAGTTAACAAAATAAAGATAACAAAATGATCAGAGAAGTTGTTTGTTTTAATGTGTAATTGATATGACAACTCTAATTGAGCCCTTGATAACTCTAATTGAGCCCTTGATAACTCTAATTGAGCCCTTGACCCACTGGCGCATTCAGAACGTCCAAAAACGTCGGTTTAAAGAACTATATCAAAACTCATCTGACTTTGTTTGCTTTTGCAAACAAAGTTGTGTCGTGCCGAGCCGAGGGTTGGGCGTTTGAGGGGAGGTTGGGTTGGGACGCCCCCTATTTTTTCGAGAATTGGCAGCGTGCAGCAGCACCGTTTTTGGCACAGCTGTTTCGGCATTAATTGCGCACCTTAAGTTTAAAAAAATACATCTCAGGTGAGGTCACCAGGTCACGTCAAGTGTTAAGCTGTTTACCCCACCTCCAAAGAAGTTTGTGGTCGAGCCACAGCCACAGTGTTTGACTGAGCGATGTGACACATGATTTAATCAGGTCATAAGTACCTACAATTTTGTTTTCTCGGATTTTGTATATCGGTCAGTTGAGGTCAGATTGAGCTCGTGACCTCCACAGTATAAGTCAACGAGATATTTGCAAATACTTCCTCTTTAAGGAGAAAACACATTAGATCAGACGAATTGTTTCAATAACATGTTATTTTAGCTCATTATTGATAACCCAAGCACAATTTGTATCGGTGACCGCCACAAGGTCAGCTGTTCAGCTGGGGTTACCTGAGGTCACCACCACTTCCTTCCAATAACTCTTAATGACAGACGGAGGCGTGAGATCGACAGCACTGTGTTTATCTCGTCTATTGACCTGATCTAAAAATGGAGTACACCCAAGCCATGACAACTTGGATACCTTTCCTTTTATGTACAGATTGTTCCTCTTCCTAGCTCTATCACAGTAGCTGAAAATTGTGGTGGTTTCTGGAGGCAATTGCTAAAACTTGCAATGTTGACCGTTGATGTGACGTGATGTGTGAAACACCACAGGCCCAGAGCCCATAAGTAGGTTCTGGGCCTGTGGTTGTTCTGCTGATAGTACACAATACGCAATTGATGACCTCTGGTAGTGACCTCAATATTATCCTGAATATAATTTCGATAACCGAAATAATTTCGACATTAATTTAGAAGAGCTATCTAACGGGATTTTTGTATTCTGCCTAATCCCCATCGGAGCCGAGCTCGGGGGGGGGGCGTCAGATGCCTCCCCTGGCACGACTAAGCTGGTACCGAGCAACGGCAGGGCGCGGGTTAATAACTGCTTTAAAACAAATTCTCCCTTGTATAAGCTGCTTAGATCTTCCTTCAGGAAATGTGTTAATGTTCGACCGATTTAGTTGTATTGGTAAAGCTATGGCGCCGGTGGACCCCTTCGCTCTCCGTTCCTGTTCGGTCCCCCAATCGTTTTCAAAAATCGACATCACAGGTGTGGACCTTCGATGATAGGTGTGTTTACATTTATCATTTTTATTCAGCTTCATTATTGTATTATTCTATTACTTTATTTCTATTTTACACTAATGTTTGTCATTATCACACTTAAAATGTATCAGTACCTATGTATAGGTACGCTTAACCATATGCCTTAGCAGCATCTTTTTCGAATTGCCCCCCCACCCCGTGCGAATTCCTTAGCCGAGGTCCTGCTCTGACGTATATAACATAATCCAGCTGTGGTAACTTCCGGGGCCGTAAAACGTACTCACATCACAAAAACACGTGGAAACAGACACTCTCCGGGGCCGTAAAACGTACTCACATCACAAAAACACGTGAAAACAGACACTCTCCGGGGCCGTAAAACGTACTCACATCACAAAAACACGTGAAAACAGACACTCTCCGGGGCCGTAAAACGTACTCACATCACAAAAACACGTGAAAACAGACACTCTCCGGGGCCGTAAAACGTACTCACATCACACAAACACGTGAAAACAGACACTCTCCGGGGCCGTAAAACGTACTCACATCACAAAAACACGTGAAAACAGACACTCTCCGGGGCCGTAAAACGTACTCACATCACACAAACACGTGAAAGCAGACACTCTCCGGGGCCGTAAAACGTACTCACATCACAAAAACACGTGAAAACAGACACTCTCCGGGGCCGTAAAACGTACTCACATCACAAAAACACGTGAAAACAGACACTCCCCGGGGCCGTAAAACGTACTCACATCACACAAACACGTGAAAACAGACACTCTCCGGGGCCGTAAAACGTACTCACATCACAAAAACACGTGAAAAAGACACTCTCCGGGGCCGTAAAACGTACTCACATCACACAAACACGTGAAAACAGACACTCTCCGGGGCCGTAAAACGTACTCACATCACAAAAACACGTGAAAACAGACACTCTCCGGGGCCGTAAAACGTACTCACATCACAAAAACACGTGAAAACAGACACTCTCCGGGGCCGTAAAACGTACTCACATCACAAAAACACGTGAAAACAGACACTCTCCGGGGCCGTAAAACGTACTCACATCACAAAAACACGTGAAAACAGACACTCTCGGGGGCCGTAAAACGTACTCACATCACAAAAACACGTGAAAACAGACACTCTCCGGGGCCGTAAAACGTACTCACATCACAAAAACACGTGAAAACAGACACTCTCGTTGAGGTGTTTCGTGCAAGTTCTTTTATTCATTCCTATCGTTTGATTGTGTGCATGTAAAGTAAAATTACAATTTTGATAGAATGACAGACATGCAAGATCTCAATATATGCAAGCTTTTATCCTTTTGCAAAATATATATTGTATGATGAAGAACTCGACTAATTGGAATGCTCAACAAACCACCGGATATCCAGTTTAGACAGGTGCCAAACTCGGTCTCATTTGGCGCTTACTTTGCAGTTTCTGTTCGGATCAATAGACCGACACTTTATTGGCGAACAATGTGAGGCCCTATTAAAGAGGCGGACTCTGGCCGTCACATGTCACCTGCGGCCAGCCGCAGCGGCCCTCAGTCGGACTGACATGCACCACCTGGTTGGATATCGCACGCTACGGCAGCACGGCGACTGTACGGCGGGTACGGCGCCGTGCTGTCGGACGTGCTTCGGCCACCGGAACCGGCCGTGACCCCCCCCCCCCCCCCCACCCCCCGCCGACTACCAATCACAGCAGAACTGAGCCGACAAACATGCCTACCCGCTCAATACCGCCGTCTGGTACACAGAAGCACACAAGTGCGGCACTGCGGCACGGCACGGGCACGGAAGGCACGGAACGGGCACGGAACGGGCACGGAACGAGCACGGAACGGGCACGGAACGGGCACGGAACGGGCACGGAACGGGCACGGAACGGGCACAGGAACGAGTACAGAACGGGCACGGCACGGGTACGGAACGGGCACGGAACGGGCACGGAACGGGCACGGAACGGGCACGGAACGGGCACGGAACGGGCACGGAACGGGCACGGAACGGGCACGGAACGGGCACGGAACGGGTACGGCACGGCCACGCCACGGCCACGGCACAGCTCCATGGCGGGGCTACGGCCTCACGCCTCACGCCTCACGCCTCACGCCTCACGCCTCACGCCTCACGCCTCACGCCTCACGCTCTCACGCCACACCAGGTGGCGGACGTCCTCGGGGTTGTTTGTTGTTATTGGAGCGGGAGAGAAGCGTCGGGCGTCACCGAACGTGTCCGGAACGGAAACGCCGCGGTGAGTCACTGTGTTTTCAGCTCATCAGAGAGTGTTGCAATCCAGCTGGAAAACTCGCGCGACTGCTCGCGCTGAAGCAATTCCAGATTAACATAGACGTTCTGCATGAAGGCGACGCGGGAGAAGCAGGCCTGTGTACCGGCGGGCGAAGTAGAAATGGGGTTTGACCGGTTTTTTATCTGTTGAACAGAGCTTCTTCGCCTCTGAGCCGCCGTTTGGGGTCGAATTTAAATCTATTCAGCACGAGGTGCCAGGAAGCCTAGCTAAGCCTGAATGGCAAAGACTGGTTTCCAGCTCCTCCAAATATGGGTGATTTTCAGCGGGCGGCACGTTGTTGGAGGTGGGGAGAAGGTTCTGGGAACAGTGAACAGTGGTCGTCAGAGGCGGCTTGTCAATCGGCCTCCAAACAAACCGGTCCGCTCGCCGGTTTTTTCCTGTAATCCGGCTCAGTGCGGACTGGATTGTCGTTCAACTTCATGCAGGAATCTCTTTACTGTTGAGACTATTCATTGACAAAGTGAGGAAAATGGTTGAGGTTATTAGAAGAGAACAGAAATAATAAGCTCACATGCCTGATGAAGTTCCATTCCTTAAATTCAAACACTCATTACCAGGAAATGAGAATGTTTTCTCTAAAATGAGTCGAAAAAATCCTCTTCTTCTTTTGTTGAACGTTATGTTAATTGGAGGACGATAAACATCTTCATTTTAGAACGGTTGCACATGGCTGTTCAAAACTACTCGTGCGTCTTTAAACGCAGTTCCAGAACTCTCCGATCACCACATTGTGTCACAGAAGGTGTTGTAAACCCGTCCCTAGACTATGAATCACTATGTGTGTAACGCCTTTATAAGGGGCGCGGCGCCTGTTTCGCCTTGTACGAACCTCGTACGTCAGCTCTGCAGAACTGTGACTCGGTGGCCGGCGAGCGGTCTGACCACTGACCATATACCGCGCCTGCTGACTACTGGGCCCAGTGACCAGTCTGTATATACCACTGCACTGCCCCGGCCTGGCCTGATTGCTCCTATGCCCCCCTGCACCGCTGACCCGATCCCAGGCATCTGAGTAGTGAGAGCTGACCACAGACGGTTTCTGTGACCCATACGACGCTGGCCTGGAGTGCTCCCCGTCTCAGGGGGCTGGCCGACCGAGCAGTGGGTGCGCCTCGCAGGCCCGGCGGTGTAGGTACTGCAGTGAACTCCAAGGCGTTCCGTCCCGCCCCGCCCGTGCCGTCCCTGGTGGGTCCGGACCCCCGGCCCGGGCAGCCTTGGCCTGTTCCGCTGCCCACGCACACACGCCACCGTCACCACCCAGCCGAAAACTGCCGGGTCGCCCACAGGGTCAGACACGGTCACGGTCAGATCAGACACGGTCACGGTCAGGTCAGACACGGTCAAGTCAGGTCAGGTCAGACACGGTCACGGTCAGGTCAGACACGGTCACGGTCAGGTCAGGTCAGACCACGGTCACGGTCAGGTCAGACAAGGTCACGGTTCAGGTCAGACACGGTCACGGTCATGGTCAGGTCAGACACGGTCACGGTCTCAGGTCAGACACGGTGACGGTCAGGTCAGACACGGTCACGGTCAGGTAAGGTCAGACACGGTTACGTGTCAGGTCAGACACGGTCACGGTCAGGTCAGACACGGTCACGGTCAGGTCAGACACGGTCACGGTCAGGTCAGACACGGTCAGACATGGTCAGGGTCAGACATGGTCACGGTCAGGTCAGACACGGTCACGGTCAGGTCAGGACACGGTCACAATCAGGTCAGACACGGTCACAGTCAGGTCAGACACGGTCACGGTCAGGGTCAAGCACTGGTCACTGTCAGGTCAGACACGGTTCACGGTCAGGTCAGGTCAGACACGGTCACAGTCAGGTCAGGTCAGACACTGGTCACGGTCAGGTCAGACACGGTCACGGTCAGGTCAGACACGGTCACAGTCAGGTCAGACACGGTCACAGTCAGGTCAGACACGGTTACGGTCAGGTCAGGCACGGTCCACGGTCAGGTCAGACACGGTCACGGTCACGGTCAGGTCAGGTCAGACACGGTCACAGTCAGGTCAGGTTCAGACACGGTCACGGTCAGGGTCAGACACGGTCACGGTCAGGTCAGACATGGTCACAGTCAGGTCAGACACGGTCACGGTCAGGTCAGACACGGTCACGGTCAGGTCAGGGTCAGACACGGTCACGGTCAGGTCATACACGGTCACGGTCAGGTCAGACACGGTCACGGTCAGGTCAGGTCAGACACGGTCAACAGTCAGGTCAGACACGGTCAGGTCAGGTCCAGGTACGGTCACGGTCAGGTCAGGCACGGTCACTGTCAGGTCAGACAACGGTCACGGTCAGGTCAGACACGGTCACGGTCAGGTCAGACACGGGTCACGGGTCAGGTCAGACACGGTCACGGTCAGGTCAGACACGGTCACGGTTAGGTCAGACACGGTCACGGTCAGGTCAGACACGGTCACGGTCAGGTCAGACACGGTGAGACGAACAGCGGCCGCAGCAGCCGACCCTGACGGACAGACATCTGCTCCTCTGTCTGCAGTGGTCCCTTGGAACAGCGGCCGCAGCAGCCGACCCTGACGGACAGACATCTGATCCTCTGTCTGCAGTGGTCCCTTGGTGTATGTTAGGTAACTGGCTGAATTTACCAGAATTCTGAGAAAATAGTAAACTATTATATGTGGGAAAATAAGGCGGCGATAATTGCAACTATGACTAAGGATCAATTTAATCAATGCGGTAATCTATCATTAATACATGTACGTAGTCACTAAGCTACTCTGTGGGAAGTTGTAAGATAACTTGTCGTTTATGCAACACGTGTTTGATTGGCTAAACATACAGTTTACATACCACGGTATCCAAGATAAACAAGTGCATGTTTATTGACTCAGTACTAGTAACTAAGCCATGTGTGATGCCTGTCAGCTCACGGGAGTTGATTGGCCTAATATGCAGCGGTATGAATCCTGTCTTGTAATGCATGCACAATTCTTGTAATGTGAAATCTATTTCAACCATACCTTCTAAGCCAATATAGAAAGCCTGTCTATGGTTTTGTCATCCAAAAGATTGGGATTTATCGTTGCGCCCCGAAAAAAAGACCAGTGTTGGTGAAATAGCGAATTGCAGAAGAGTGTGGTCTAGAAGACAGGAAAGTAAAAAGGACCATTGGCAGTTTTAATGACATTTATATGCTGACCTGGAGCCCAAAGCTGTCTATATGCTGACCTGACCTGGAGCCCAAAGCTGTCTATATGCTGACCTGACCTGGAGCCCAAAGCTGTCTATATGCTGACCTGACCTGGAGCCCAAAGCTGTCTATATGCTGGCCTGACCTGGAGCCCAAAGCTGTCTATATGCTGACCTGACCTGGAGCCCAAAGCTGTCTATATGCTGACCTGACCTGGAGCCCAAAGCTGTCTATATGCTGACCTGACCTGGAGCCCAAAGCTGTCTATATGCTGACCTGACCTGGAGCCCAAAGCTGTCTATATGCTGACCTGACCTGGAGCCCAAAGCTGTCTATATGCTGACCTGACCTGGAGCCCAAAGCTGCCGTTTGT
The DNA here is from genome assembly GCA_036785665.1 of Chirona hameri. Lineage (NCBI taxonomy): Eukaryota > Metazoa > Arthropoda > Thecostraca > Balanomorpha > Balanidae > Chirona > Chirona hameri. Next base: position 21,431 of record JAXIVJ010017338.1, read on the forward strand.
TGTTTGGCTTTAGCAAAAACTGCATGAAGATATTTAAAAGCGAATGTGCAACTATGCTTGCAACTATGCTTGCGGTCTCCATTTTCAGGAAACTTAAATATCATGTTCCTCGTCATTGAGTTATCCCGATAATATCATGTTCCTCGTCATTGAGTTATCCCGATAATATCATGTTCCTCGTCATTGAGTTATCCCGATAATATCATGTTCCTCGTCATTGAGTTATCCCGATAACAATGTTCCTCGTCATTGAGTTATCCCGATAACAATACTAGTTAAGAGCTTAGCCTCCAAAACCAAGCTTTACCTTCCGTTCGTTCACTGGAACAGTTCCAGTTAGCACACATGCAACAAGCAATGAGTGCGAGAACAGTACAACCCCCCCCCCCCCCAAACCCCAGAAGCCGGCCGGCTATCCGACTGCCGGGGGAGCGGCCGCGGTGCCGATTTGGATCGTCTGACAACGCACAGGCACGGCATCCGAACCCAAACACAGCCGGCAGTGGTCAGCTCTGTAGCGAGGCAACGGCGTGTGGGCGCCGCCCTCAGCCACACTATACCGTCCCGCACACAGCCGGCAGTCCAGCCCACTCTGTCTCTCCATGTACAGAGGTCCCATCTGATCACCACACCACATACTGCAGACTGGTGCCGGCCGGCCTGGTGCGGACCCCATGACCGGCGGCCACCGCAGACCACCGCCAAACGGCGCCGCGTTCCCAGAACCGTCGGCTGAAACCGGCTCCGGCCATGCAGCGCAGGGGAGTGCGGGCAGCGGACGGGCGCACGGCGCTCCGTTGTCTGGAGGCGCCCAGTGGTCTTCACTGCGGTATTACCCCTCAACACATGGAATCTTTACCGACAAAATGTAGGAGTAGCTTGTGCTGTAGGCATTCTGCAGCGGATGTTTTTGTTTGCATTGTGCATTTAACCCGCGTGCCGCTAGGGGGGGGGGTCTCAATAACTTGAAAACTATGATAGATAGCGACTTTAAACTTTCAGTACCTTATGCTGCATCAATTCGACACGTCTTTTCACCAAATTTGACTGAAATTGATGTAGTACTTCGGTAGATAATGACGTTTTAATGACGTCAAGTCATGCCATTTTGGTGGAAAAACATAAATGTTTGCAAAAATCGTAGAAAATCAAGTTTTCATGTAAATTGCAAATACAAACATCAAAAGGTTATTCTCTTCAAAATAGCTATCTCGGATTTCCAAAATGTTGGGTTTTTGACCCCCAAAATCCCCCCAAAACTTTTTTCGGAAAAACTTCCACAAAATCATTTTGTTAAAGATATTAAAAAAACTGGAATAAATGTTGGTAAACCAAGTATGGACGATACCCAAACCAGATTTCAAAGCAATATCTTTATTTTTGACCGACTTATGGCTCCCTATAAGTATAAGTAACTCATGACGTCATTTATTGAAGTTGCGTTTTGTGGCTTTTAGTGACCAGATAAGACAAATAAATGCCACCGCTGTATTTCTGAGACAAATGTTGGTGTAAAACATGCCCTTTTATCTAGATTAATCAATTTCAAATTTTAACCTTTAAAATTTTAACCTTGACCTGAGGGTCATTTATGGGACCAGAGGCCAATTGCACAAAGCAAAAAAGTTTGTAATTGCAAAGAATTTCTTTGCAATTACAAATAGTCTGTACACACGTCTGTAATTTGGATTTAACAAGACTTGAGAGCAGTAAATATCAATTTACTATTTGCAAACTAGTTTACAAAGATATTGTATGTAGAAATGTTTGCAATTGCACATGTTATATTTCTCAAAGGTTGAAGGAAGTGAGGAAGTGTTTGTAATTGCAGACATGTAATTCCAGTGAGTCAGAGGTTCTGAATTTCAGAGATTGCATTGATAGAACTGACGTTGTTTTGCTGTTAAGGTTATTTTCTTGGTGAGGTTGTTACTTTGCCGAGGTTGTTAGGGTAATGTTTTAGTTTATACATAGGTATAGCTTCCGAACAAAATTATTTTCCGAGAGATTCGAACAGGGATCTCCAGCTTTGAAGTCCAGTGCACCTTACCGATTGCGCTATGATGTGAGGATCTCCGATCTCCCCGCGGAGAAACTGCATGGCGATATAATTGCAGCGGTCAACGATGTCTTGTTCAGTGAACTTTCACACCTTTACGCCGTAGGAAATCGGCTAGGTTAGGTGAAAAAATGGTCGAGAAAATTAAACGATTTTTCTTTTGAGAGTAGTTTTGTTGTTATGCACCGCCACCCGGTGAACGGGCAAATGCTGCTTTACCAATATTGAGTTGTAATGTCAGGGTTTGCATTCCGATACAACTTTAATTAAAAGATATTTCTCACTATACCTTATTTTATTTTGAAAAAAAAAAAAAACACAATGTAAATATTCGTTAAATAAAAAAATTAAACAATCAAATAATTTGTCATTAACATAAGCTTTAATAGTTATTGATCTTTGTTAATGTTTGTTTAATCGACCTTCTCCTTGAATGTACCAAAGTAAGAAATTAAACTTTGTTTTACATTTGCATTCGGGCACAGCCCTTCATCAGATGTATTGCTATCGAAATAACACATCATTCACGTACACGACACAAGATTAGACATTTAGCACAGCTCGCGAAAATCAGAGACTACATCCTCCACCCAGCCCAGCTGAAAACCTACCCGATTCAAAATAAATAAATAAAGGCGAACATTTTGTAGATCAATCACACGACATTACATTCCTAAGATCACGCTCCATGATAGCATATTATTGTTCTTAGCCAATAGCTATATCAATAAATAAAGAATAAAGACGAACAAATTTGTTAAAGCAGTCACACGAAATCGCACTCCCATCCTGATATGACACTCCACGATGACATATACTGTTCTAAGCAAGTAGCTATATAAATCACGACGAAAAAGAAAAAGAAAAATCATACAAAAAGCATTCCTATCCTGAGATAATGCGCCACGATGACATATTTTCGTTCAAGCTCAGTTTTGTGTTTCTGATGCACAGAGATTCAGCAATTTTCCTATCTGGGTGGTCTTTCGTTTTCATCAAAACTGTAACTTCCAAAGGAGGATCAGCAAGTTTGTCTGCCTTAGGGATTCCTTTGTGGAATGACTCAAAATGATCACCTATCGGAGTTAGCTTGGTCTCATTTACCGCGCACCTCAAGTGTTCATTGTAACGAAGGCGCAGAGGTCTTTTGGATTCCCCAATACAAGAAGCCCCACACAGCCTGCAAGTCAGCTCATATACGACATTTTTATCTGTACATCTACCCTTTTTGATCATTTTACAAGTGTTGCAAGTCCTGTTGCCTGCTGGACATGGCGGGTCCGTGAGTGATGAATGAACTAATTTGCGTTTTAGCGTATCCGGTGTGTACGAGGATACGTTTACGTTCAGACCGGAGTTCCGTGCCACCCGCTTCACCTTACATAAAACCGTTTCATCCACATAAGGCAACAATAGGACACCAGTAGCTTCACGATCCAGCCGATTATTGATTATTGATCTTGATTGAAAACTTTCTGCTTACTAACATTTTTGTTTACAAACTTTTTTACTTTTGGTAATTCAGAGGTTGTGAAGGTTTGTGAAATAGCTGTGTGTGAGGTTTGCAATATTTTCTTATGTTTGTAATTGCAAACATTTGTAATTACTAACTTACTTGTGAAATTGACCTGTTGTGAAAATGGCGGCCTCTATCGAATTATACGTGTACAATGAGCCATACAACATGTTGCATGACTTTCGTAGACCTCTTGCCAATAGTGACCCATTGTGACCTAACCATGACCTTGACCTTTGCTCAAAATTTCACTTTCGATAATTGGGTAGATGTATTATACCTTTGAGAGCTTTGTGTGCGATAATAGTCGTACTCTAAGGCTTTGAATTGAAGGTATGTCCCATCAACTCAAATATCTAGATTTTGACATTTGACCTGACCGTAACCTGACATGTGACCTTCTTTGAATAATTTCGGGTATGCGTTCGATTCGTCTCATTGAGAGATTTTGATCGCCGTATTGCGCGTCTCGCTGCGGTCATTGGTTCGGAAGATACGAGGGGGTAACCCCCCCCCCCCCCCAGCTGGGCGCGCTCGGCTGGAGACCCCAGCGGCGCGCGGGTTAACCCCTCCCCCCCCCCCCCAGCTGGGCGCGCTCGGCTGGAGACCCCAGCGGCGCGCGGGTTAAGTATCTCCCCCCCCCCCCCAGCTGGGCGCGCTCGGCTGGAGACCCCAGCGGCGCGCGGGTTAAGTATCCCCCCCCCCCCCAGCTGGGCGCGCTCGGCTGGAGACCCCAGCGGCGCGCGGGTTAAGTATCTCCCCCCCCAGCTGGGCGCGCTCGGCTGGAGACCCCAGCGGCGCGCGGGTTAAGTATCTCCCCCCCCCCAGCTGGGCGCGCTCGGCTGGAGACCCAGCGGCGCGCGGGTTAAGTATCTCCCCCCCCCCAGCTGGGCGCGCTCGGCTGGAGACCCCAGCGGCGCGCGGGTTAAGTATCTCCCCCCCCCCAGCTGGGCGCGCTCGGCTGGAGACCCCAGCGGCGCGCGGGTTAAGTATCTCCCCCCCCCCCAGCTGGGCGCGCTCGGCTGGAGACCCCAGCGGCGCGCGGGTTAAGTATCTCCCCCCCCCCCCCAGCTGGGCGCGCTCGGCTGGAGACCCCAGCGGCGCGCGGGTTAAGTATCTCCCCCCCCCCCCCCAGCTGGGCGCGCTCGGCTGGAGACCCCAGCGGCGCGCGGGTTAAGTATCTCGGCCCCCCTCCCCCCAGCTGGGCGCGCTCGGCTCGCTCGGCTGGAGACCCCAGCGGCGCGCGGGGTTAATTATCTCCCCCCCCCCCCCCAGCTGGGCGCGCGCTCGGCTGGAGACCCCAGCGGCGCGCGGGGTTAAGCATCTCCCCCCCCCCCCCCCCAGCTGGGCGCGCGCTCGGCTGGAGACCCCAGCGGCGCGCGGGTTAAGTATCTCCCCCCCCAGCTGGGCGCGCTCGGCT
>JAXIVJ010017339.1:0-26416 GCA_036785665.1 Chirona hameri
AGACAGACAGACAGACAGACAGACAGACAGACAGACAGACAGACACAGACATACAGGCAGACAGACAGACAGACAGACAGACAGACAGACAGACAGACACAGACAGACAGACAGACAGACAGACAGACAGACAGACAGACAGACAGACAGACAGACAGACAGACAGACTGACAGACAGACAGACAGACAGACAGACACAGACAGACAGACGGATAGACGGGCATACGGACAGACGGACAGACAGACAGACAAACAGACAAACAGACGGGACAGACAGACGAACAAACAGACAGACAGACGGACAGACAGACCGGCAGCCTTACGGTCCGACGCGGCTCAGTGGTCGGGGGTGCGCTGCGTGAGTGGCATGGACAAAGCGGGTCCGACCGCGGGCGAAATTCGCCGCCGAGGCCGGCGTGGTGTCCCGCTGACGCCGGTGTGACGCTGTGTGACGCTGCGTGACGCCGTGTGACTGCTGTATGACGCCGGCCGTCACGCTGTCCCTGGTCGGACGCACGTGTGCGATAGATAGAGAGACGCCGCCGCTCCGACCACAGGCCAGCCGCCGCCGCGAACGGCTCGGAGAGAGAGCAAGAGCAAGAGCAAGAGCAAGAGCAAGAGCAAGAGCAAGAGCAAGAGCAAGAGCAAGAGCAAGAGCAAGAGCAAGAGCAAGAGCAAAGAGCAAGAGCAAGAGCAAGAGCAAGAGCAAGAGCAAGAGCAAGAGCAAGAGCAAGAGCAAGAGCAAGAGCAAGAGAGAGCAAAGAGCAAGAGCAAGAGCAAGAGCAAGAGCAAGAGCAAGAGCAAGAGCAAGAGCAAGAGCAAGAGCAAGAGCAAGAGCAAGAGCAAGAGCAACAGAGCAAGAGCAAGAGCAAGAGCAAGAGCAAGAGCAAGAGCAAGAGCAAGAGCAAGAGCAAGAGCAAGAGCAAGAGCAAGAGCAGAGCAAGAGCAAGAGCAAGAGCAAGAGCAAGAGCAAGAGCAAGAGCAAGAGCAAGGAGCAAGAGCAAGAGCAAGAGCAAGAGCAAGAGCAAGAGCAAGAGCAAGAGCAAGAGCAAGAGCAAGAGCAAGAGCAAGAGCAAGAGCAAGAGCAAGAGGCAGAGCAAGAGCAAGAGCAAAGAGCAAGAGCAAGAGCAAGAGCAAGAGCAAGAGCGAAAGAGCAAGAGCAAGAGCAAGAGCAAGAGCAGAGCAAGAGCAAGAGCGAGAGCGAAGAGCGAGAGCGAGAGCAGAGAGCGAGAGCGAGAGCGAGAGCACGAGAGCGAGAGCGAGAGCGAGAGCGAGAGCGAGAGCGAGAGCGAGAGCGAAGAGCGAGAGGCGAGAGAGCGAGAGGCGAGAGCGAGAGCGAGAGCGAGAGCGAGAGCGAGAGCGAGAGCGAGAGCGAGAGCGAGAGCGAGAGCGAGAGCGAGGAGAGAGACGAAGAGCGAGAGAGAGAGCGAGAGAGAGGAGAGAGAGAGAGAGGAGAGGAGAGAGAGAGAGAGAGAGAGAGAGAGAGAGAGAGGAGAGAGAGAGAGAGAGAGAGAGAGAGAGAGAGAGAGAGAGAGAGAGAGAGAGAGAGAGGAGAGAGAGAGAGAGAAGAGAGATGAGAGAGAGAGAGAGAGAGAGAGAGAGAGAGAGAGAGAGAGAGAGAGAGAGAGAGAGAGAAGAGAGAGAGAGAGAGAGAGAGAGAGAGAGAGAGAGTCAGTGAGTGGTCTGTGTTTCCGAGACCATTACGATGCTGTGGATCCACTAGCGACCCGGCCGTCACACAGACGGGCACGGCGCGATGATAGACAGACGCACATCGAACGCACGGGACCAGACCTGCCACAGCTGGAGACGCACAGGCTTGGTGGCGGACGACAGAGAGAGCGCGACGATTGCTGACGAGTGACACAAGTAGGTGTGGTTTGAAATAAACCAATGAGCGACTCACGGCTTTGAGGCCACGTGGCCAACACCAGCTCAATACTTCCTGAAAAACCTTGCTCACTTGACAAGCACATTGAACACGCAATAAATGCATTGATGCACCATCCTTCATACTCTGATGAGGAAAGAGTTGACATACACAAAGCGGCATCAATCAGATGGATAAAATATATAGGTAGACGATAGATCATTAGATCATTAGATCATATATACATAGATCATAGTAACATCAAGCCCCTTCATCACCCAGCCACGATACTGATAACTAAGTACCTGCCGCCGCGGCTCGATACCACATCCTCCGGCGCTGGCTCCAGCTTTCCTCTGCAGCCCCGTCCTTTCTCCGTGGCAGTTTCTACAGCCACATCCCCACGCCACCCATAATTAGAGCCTTCCCGCTCCCAGGCCACCGCAGGCTCACCGTGTGGGCGCAGCAGCAGACAAACGCCAGCAGTTCAGTTACCGACTTACGTAACGGTGTCAATCCACTGGCTGAACTCATCCTGAACTCATCATTACATTTCATTGCCATATTTGGGAGTACCGCTAGAAAGTTGTTAGTGTAATTAATCGGAAACGCATTTTCGCCGCGCGCACTCGGAACTGAGCTGTAAAGTGGCAATTAGGTGACGCTTTTTTTATCCATTTCGTCATCACCTTCGTGCCGAGGTTCATTTGTGGAACGGTTTCACTTCCGCTATTTCGGAGTGACGTAAACACCCAAATCAGCGTGTGGGTCACGGTTAATTCTGCTAATTTCGCCTCTCCACGAACTAAGCTCCCCAGACAACACCCCACGCCGGCTCGACTTCTCTTCTATCAAAACAGTGTGCCGAATCCAAAACCGCCACCACCACCCAAGCCCATACCTCGAAAGACCAATCAAATCGTTTTGGAAGTCCTCTTGGTTAAAAAAAAAAAAACTCGGTTCCCGGTTGACAAATTATTGCCATCGCCTGACGTCAGGGGTCGTAAAGTGACGTCACCCGGCCGACCCCCGGGTCAGCCCGGCGGCGGGGGAGGCGCGGAGAGGCTCCGTTCGTCACGCATCAGTGGCGCCGCCAGCCGAGCAGAGCGCGCACTTTACTTTCGCCGTCGAGGAGAGCCGGACCTCACCACGCCGCGAGCGCGCCGGGACGCCAAATTCGAAAACGATTGGAGCCGAGAGTGTTTCTAGCCATGCGGATGCGTTTGGCTGGTGGACGAGTTTTCAGATTTGAGAGTACCTCGAACAAACTCGAAAACAAATATTGTCACAAAGCAGCAAAGATTCACAGTTTCCATAATGGTTGAGCCTGGAAAGCCACGTAGCCATGGCCATCCGCAGCAAAGGTATGATCTATGCCCATCACGGTTTCACAGAAATGGCGTAAAATAATATTTTCCGGCAAAAGAGTCAAATCTAGGTAGTTTTTACTTCTTCCGTAACCCGAAATAGGCTAGCAAAAAGGTTGGCAAAATAAACGGAACAGCAGTGAGGTGGCATACTGTCCGGCGTGTCACAGTCACCTTTTCGGACAGTCAAATCAATTGAACGGTTCCTGCAGTAGCAAGCGATAGCCAAAGCGACACATGTATGCATACGTGATGCACGTTGACGGCATATTCGCATATATTTGTTATGGTTTGGCATAAAGGAGGCCGCTAGCCTGAGTCTGGTTCTTTTCTTTCTTGTTGATGGTGGTTTTAGGGCTCCGTAACTGCCTGGTTATGTGGATTCTTTCTTGTTGAAAGGACACGCTGTTTTGTTGGCTTCATCCCTCCGAACCCAGACCTACAGAGTGAGTGGGCTACCGACCCGACCTCCTCTGGCAGTATCATATCTGTAGGTCGTACATCACTCTCTCTCTCTCTCTCTCTCTCCCTCCTGCCGCCCCGCTCCGCCGAGCACGAATCTCTCCAGTATCACTCCTAGAAGCCCCTCTCTGGAAAATGACACTGCATCACTTTATCTCAACTATCCACCACCTGATCCATCACCGCTTTCGGACCACTTCCCCGCGCACATGTCCACCATTCGCACCATCCTGGGAACTCGATGTTCACGCATGAGCCACTTGGACTCGCCTGCCAGCGTTCGTGAAACGTACATCATCCGTCAGCGGCTCCCCAGCCTCTGGCCGTGAAGACCGGAACTGATTCAGCATGAGATATCGCGCGGCAGCTAACCGCATTTGCACCGCCAGACGGACAACTCACACAGCCAGACAACCGGATAACGACCCGCGGGATTCGACGTTCAGCAGCCGCAGTCCGGCGCATTAGTATCAGGGAGAAATTCTATGTAAAAGTGGGCTGCGTGAGTGCGTGAGTGCGTGTGTATTGTGCGCGGAGAGATGTCGACAGCTGGACACGTCGACAGCTGGGCTGAGATGAAAACATCAGACAAAAACTGGCTGCCAAACTGCGGATTTGTCAATTCCAACCACTGAAAACGACACACAGGAGGTACTTGTCTATGGAAAGACGTCGACCTGCGCTCCTCGGTAGACATAGGACACATTTTCTACAGACGGAACACTTTCAGTTGCCGCTTTTTGTAGAAATAAGTTGCAACTTTCCCCAGATTTGTGCCAAGCTTCCATCGACGTTTTCATCTCCACGGTCGGGGCCGGCGGCTGGTCGTTCATAACGCGACAAATGAGCCAGTGGCGGCGTTTCTCCTTCTGAGCAGATGTGGCCCGAATAGAGACACTGCCGCCGCCGCCGCCGCCGCCGCCTGCCAGGTGTACTGTGATGGACAGCGGCTGGACCGCCCCCCCCCCTTCCAGCCGGCGCCGCGGTCAGAGCTGCTCCGACCGGCCGGAACAGCGCTACCATCCGCCGGCAAAGCCTGTGATTGTAGCCTTCCGACCCCACTCGCAACCCGCTCTGGATATCGCCAGTAACTCCTCAGACTTGCCACATCCAGAGCACAGCGACACGCATCACAGCAGACTTCTGAACCATCACACCCATCAACACGGGCTACTGAGCCATCACAGTAGCCAGTTTGGCAGCATATTTCGGCAGCATATTTCGGTAACGTGCGCTTCATACTCGAGACGGATGTGTGATATGGGGAGGTGCAGCAGCAACACAGCTCGATCGGTTGGACCGTTTCCAACACAAGTTTCTTATCTGGCTCGAGTCACATGTCCATACCCCTCACCATTCACATTCACACTCACCCTCATATTCATATTCAGATCTTTTACAGTCTTTTAATATCGCCTCGCTTGCTCAGAGAATAGTGCAGTATGACAACTATTTGCACATAGAACCTTCTCAGAACGGATCGAGTCTTCTTTGCTTCTTCAAAGCTTTCCTTGCAAATATCAACACGGCATACCGGCGCAGCATCGCACACAATTCTGCACGTCTCATTGGCTAGAGTGGAAACTGTTAAACGTGCCGTCTTTGCGCGGGCGCATCACAACACCAACCCATTCCTGTCTGCCTGTCCTGCATCAGACCTTTTCCATGATATATTAGGAGCTTTTAGAATGCAGGTGAAATCATATGTCAAGAGTATAGAGTAAGAGTAAGAGTATAGGCTGCACAACACTGGTGGCGATGAGTTAGGATTGTGTGTGGGTGTGTGTGAGGTGAGCATGCGAGTTGTATTACTCATATTTTACTGCTGGAGTTTTCTCATTTACCGATATTATGTCTTCTTTACAAGCGTTTTCTTATGTCTGCGTAGCCTCAAAGCATGCCTGTGAACTATTGTTCACCTATGTTTATATTTAACGTATTCATATTTACTGTTTCATTAACTTTTGCTCTATTTTAGTATCACATTTTCGTTATCATATTTACCTCGTCTGTTTTCAACTGTGTGCGGGTGTGCGTGCTGTTGTCGTGTCGTCGCGTGTTTTAATTACTCGACTTGAGCTGTAATTGGGAGAATGCCTGTTGCTCATTGTCAATAAATAAACAAATAAACAGAGGGCCCATCACACCCATCACAGAGAGCCACTGACCCATGCTACCCATAACAACGGACTACTGCCCGGCAGTTTCTGAGTTTACATACCGGCTGTGTCCAGCACCGTAACGGAGCGCGCCAGGTCATGCACAGAGGTCATGCCGTTCACTGTGAGTTGGCGACAGGTTCGGCTGGCTGCAGGGCGGGCTGGGGCACGGTGAGTTGGCGACAGGTTCGGCTGGCTGCAGGCGGGCTGGGGCACGGTAACGGGAGCTACACTAGGACGCAGCGAACCGCGACCCGACACGGTCCATTGTCAGCTCAGCTAGCATATCTACTGCCTACTACCTCGTCCTTGGTGGATTGCTTGGTTCCGATGAACCAGCTCGAATCACTCAGAATAAATTTCAAGCGGTCTGTTAAAATGTGAATCCGATATATCGTCATTCGTACCGTTAGCGGAGACGAATCCCGCACTGCGAAATAGAAAAGAGTACAATATCCTACGGCAATGGAGAGGGTTTATTGAGTACAAACCCGACTGTCCATGCCTGGCTGACAGTGCACTGATCTCGGCGGCTCACCACGAGGCGGCGGCGGCAGTGGTGGCGGCAGCGGACGTCAGTTTCACTGCTCTGACGGACACCTGCCTGCCGCCGTACTCAGACCGAACTCGAGTGGAGACTGGCCGTGATACGCTTCTGAAGGGCTGGCAACCACCTATTACCATCGGCCACGCCGCCAACGAGCCAGTAACCACCGATATCACTGATCTTAGTGTCAATGTTAACAAGTTGGTAACCACCGATTAGCGATATCACTGATCTTAGTGTCAATGTTAACAAGTCTGTAACCACCGATATCACTGATCTTAGTGTCAATGTTAACAAGTCGGTAACCACCGATTAGCGATATCACTGATCTTAGTGTCAATGTTAACAAGTCTGTAACCACCGATATCACTGATCTTAGTGTTAATGTTAACAAGTCGGTAACCACCGATTAGCGATATCACTGATCTTAGTGTCAATGTTAACAAGTCTGTAACCACCGATATCACTGATCTTAGTGTCAATGTTAACAAGTCGGTAACCACCGATATCACTGATCTTAGTGTCAATGTTAACAAGTCTGTAACCACCGATATCACTGATCTTAGTGTCAATGTTAACAAGTTGGTAACCACCGATTAGCGATATCACTGATCTTAGTGTCAATGTTAACAAGTCTGTAACCACCGATATCACTGATCTTAGTGTCAATGTTAACAAGTCGGTAACCACCGATTAGCGATATCACTGATCTTAGTGTCAATGTTAACAAGTCTGTAACCACCGATATCACTGATCTTAGTGTCAATGTTAACAAGTTGGTAACCACCGATTAGCGATATCACTGATCTTAGTGTCAATGTTAACAAGTCTGTAACCACCGATATCACTGATCTTAGTGTCAATGTTAACAAGTTGGTAACCACCGATTAGCGATATCACTGATCTTAGTGTCAATGTTAACAAGTCTGTAACCACCGATATCACTGATCTTAGTGTCAATGTTAACAAGTCTGTAACCACCGATATCACTGATCTTAGTGTTAATGTTAACAAGTCGGTAACCACCGATTAGCGATATCACTGATCTTAGTGTCAATGTTAACAAGTCGGTAACCACCGATATCACTGATCTTAGTGTTAATGTTAACAAGTCGGTAACCACCGATATCACTGCTCTTAGTGTTAATGTTAACAAGTCGGTAACCACCGATATCACTGCTCTTAGTGTTAATGTTAACAAGTCTGTAACCACCGATATCACTGATCTTAGTGTCAATGTTAACAAGTCGGTAACCACCGATTAGCGATATCACTGATCTTAGTGTCAATGTTAACAAGTCTGTAACCACCGATATCACTGATCTTAGTGTCAATGTTAACAAGTCGGTAACCACCGATTAGCGATATCACTGATCTTAGTGTCAATGTTAACAAGTCTGTAACCACCGATATCACTGATCTTAGTGTTAATGTTAACAAGTCGGTAACCACCGATTAGCGATATCACTGATCTTAGTGTCAATGTTAACAAGTCGGTAACCACCGATTAGCGATACCACTGATCTTAGTGTTAATGTTAACAAGTCGGTAACCACCGATATCACTGATCTTAGTGTCAATGTTAACAAGTCGGTAACCACCGATATCACTGATCTTAGTGTCAATGTTAACAAGTCGGTAACCACCGATTAGCGATATCACTGATCTTAGTGTCAATGTTAACAAGTCGGTAACCACCGATATCACTGATCTTAGTGTCAATGTTAACAAGTCTGTAACCACCGATATCACTGATCTTAGTGTTAATGTTAACAAGTCGGTAACCACCGATTAGCGATATCACTGATCTTAGTGTCAATGTTAACAAGTCGGTAACCACCGATATCACTGATCTTAGTGTTAATGTTAACAAGTCGGTAACCACCGATATCACTGCTCTTAGTGTTAATGTTAACAAGTCGGTAACCACCGATATCACTGCTCTTAGTGTTAATGTTAACAAGTCGGTAACCACCGATATCACTGATCTTAGTGTTAATGTTAACAAGTCGGTAACCACCGATTAGCGATACCACTGATCTTAGTGTCAATGTTAACAAGTCGGTAACCACCGATATCACTGATCTTAGTGTCAATGTTAACAAGTCGGTAACCACCGATTAGCGATATCACTGATCTTAGTGTCAATGTTAACAAGTCTGTAACCACCGATATCACTGATCTTAGTGTTAATGTTAACAAGTCGGTAACCACCGATATCACTGATCTTAGTGTCAATGTTAACAAGTCGGTAACCACCGATATCACTGATCTTAGTGTCAATGTTAACAAGTCGGTAACCACCGATTAGCGATATCACTGATCTTAGTGTCAATGTTAACAAGTCGGTAACCACCGATTACCCAATGGAAAAACACAATTCTAAAGAATAGTGTTGTTCCAATGGTTCAACCAACCTTCGGTTACCACTGTTGCCATAATTTGAACAAAGTGAAAGCACAACATGAAGTGCGTATCTGCGTGCGAGTCATATGCGAAATTTAGGAGGAACTCCCCCCTCCCCTAACCAAATGAAACACATCACATGGATCAGTTGAAATGGTATTGAATATATCCCGCACAAACAGTATCTTATTCAGTCACCGCAAGTCAAAGCCTTGTCGTACTTTCCGTAACTAAGCAGCTATGGAAAGCACGTAAATGAAATATAAGTTCAAAGGCTTGCCACACTTCTCCCAATTCAGTTGGTGTAAAAACGCACGTAAACGAGATAACCCTGCATGGCCGAGTGACTTGCGTGGAAACTAGGAGCACATAGAAATCTTACAAGTTTCACATCCTAGATATGATCCGTTCCCTTCCAATGCCATGCCATTCCACGACAATATATTCCGAGCGCGAGCGTGAGATACCTCACGACCAAACCGGCCGTCTTTTCCACACACTATCTCACAATACCCGCACCATCACGATGTTAACGAACACGACACCGCCGGTCAAAATTAATCACCGTTCGCGCCGCAAACTTTCATCTCCCCCGACTCCGGTCCACCCCACGCTCTGCCCAGATCCATTGCCGGTGCCGCACCGCTGAACATGACGCAAACTCGCCGTCAGATAACGTCCGACATTTCCCACATCTCACACGGAAGGGACCGGAGCCGGTCCCTGCCCAACCTGCGCTGACCACTGACCAGTCCTGCCCCGCCCGCGTCCCCTCATCCGTGGCGGCCATCTCCGGGCAGCGCTGACCACTGACCACTGACCAGTCCCGCCCCGCCCGCGTTCCCTCATCCGTGGCGGCGATCTCCGGGCAGCGCTGACCACTGACCACTGACCAGTCCCGCCCCGCCCCGCCCGCGTCCCCTCATCCGTGGCGGCGATCTCCGGGAAGCGCGGAGCTGACCACTGACCAGTCCCGCCCCGCCCGCGTCCCCTCATCCGTGGCGGCGATCTCCGGGCAGCGCTGACCACTGACCACTGACCAGTCCCGCCCCGCCCGCGTCCCCTCATCCGTGGCGGCGATCTCCGGGCAGCGCTGACCACTGACCACTGACCAGTCCCGCCCCGCCCGCGTCCCCTCATCCGTGGCGGCCATATCCGGGCAGCGCTGACCACTGACCACTGACCAGTCCCGCCCCGCCCGCGTCCCCTCATCCGTGGCGGCGATCTCCGGGCAGCGCTGACCACTGACCACTGACCAGTCCCGCCCCGCCCCGCCCGCGTCCCCTCATCCGTGGCGGCGATCTCCGGGCAGCGCTGACCACTGACCACTGACCAGTCCCGCCCCGCCCGCGTCCCCTCATCCGTGGCGGCGATCTCCGGGAAGCGCGGAGCTGACCACTGACCAGTCCCGCCCCGCCCGCGTCCCCTCATCCGTGGCGGCCATCTCCGGGCAGCGCTGACCACTGCCAACTGACCAGTCCCGCCCCGCCCGCGTCCCCTCATCCGTGGCGGCGATCTCCGGGCAGCGCGGAGCTGACCACTGACCAGTCCTGCCCCGCCCGCGTCCCCTCATCCGTGGCGGCGATCTCCGGGCAGCGCTGACCACTGACCACTGACCAGTCCTGCCCCGCCCGCGTCCCCTCATCCGTGGCGGCGATCTCCGGGCAGCGCGGAGCTGACCACTGACCAGTCCTGCCCCGCCCGCGTCCCCTCATCCGTGGCGGCGATCTCCGGGCAGCGCTGACCACTGACCACTGACCAGTCCCGCCCCGCCCCGCCCGCGTCCCCTCATCCGTGGCGGCGATCTCCGGGCAGCGCGGAGCTGACCACTGACCAGTCCCGCCCCGCCCGCGTCCCCTCATCCGTGGCGGCGATCTCCGGGCAGCGCGGAGCTGACCACTGACCAGTCCCGCCCCGCCCCGCCCGCGTCCCCTCATCCGTGGCGGCGATCTCCGGGCAGCGCGGAGCTGACCACTGACCAGTCCCGCCCCGCCCGCGTCCCCTCATCCGTGGCGGCGATCTCCGGGCAGCGCGGAGCTGACCACTGACCAGTCCCGCCCCGCCCGCGTCCCCTCATCCGTGGCGGCGATCTCCGGGCAGCGCGGAGCTGACCACTGACCAGTCCTGCCCCGCCCGCGTCCCCTCATCCGTGGCGGCCATCTCCGGGCAGCGCGGAGCTGACCACTGACCAGTCCCGCCCCGCCCGCGTCCCCTCATCCGTGGCGGCCATCTCCGGGCAGCGCTCCGCCCGACCTCAGATGAGCACGTGGTCCGTCGGAGCTCCTCTACCTTTCCACCTCCCTCAGGCAGGTGCGACTCTCTCGAAAGTCGCTCCCTGGGATCTCGGTGCGACCCCTGGAGGCTGGCTGTCCGGTTCACAGGAGGTTTGCCGTGTCGGGCGTCACTGGACCGGAACCGGCGGCGGTCTGGATTCCGGAGAGACGGGGCCGTAGCGCTCCCACCCCGCCCGTTCACCGCCGCTGCCGCCGCCGCCGACGGTGCAGCCGCAGAAGATGAATGGTTTTACGATGTCGCGTAACTTGCGCAAATGGCAGCAGCGGAGACGGCCGTGTTGCGACTACGTCAGCACAGCGGTTGGAGTAGGTTACACTACCGTGGCAGATGGCCATTGCATGGTCAACCTCCGAAATTATCGCACATTATAAATGTTCCGACACCCTTCACTCACGCCTGTCGTACGCAACATATCGGGACACCATTAATTGACATTTCTTTCGAGCATTCACTTTAAGAGATTTATCGGTAAGTTCAAGAGCTTTACGGCAGATACGTCACCACCGCAGCCAGCCAGGCGGACCCGGCCCAGCTGAGAGAGACTGCAACGCACCACACGCAGCTAACGTGCGAACTGCAACGCCACACACGCAGTGAAAGGCGTCGTTCGGACGCGTTTTGTCGTTACCGGACGACCGGTCGGGTACAATACTCAATTACTGTCGCGTAACTGTTCCTTGTGACGCCACCAAGAGGCAGCGAACCTGACCAACGGAACGGTGGGCCGACACTCATGGAAACGTCGCCACACCCAATCCCTAGCCGGCCCGTACTGCCTCGCCGTTCCGACTTCATTGAAAACCGGTAGCGGAGGTCGCGTCGTTACGGGTCGTCATGTCACGATCCTGTGACGTCAGAGTTTCTCCGCCTGCCGTTACCGGTGACTGGAGTGATCGCGGGGCGGCTTATCCAGTGTTCACAGCGCCCTGTATCGTTAGGGATGAGCCCCGGTATCTCACTTTCCCTGCTGTTCACCCCGCCCGTAACCAGTGACCGGACCGACCTCAGGTCACGCGTCCGCTCCACCCCGGGCCGGTCCTGTGACCTCAGCGTCACCTCTCGTCATACAGTCTTCCGCCGCGGAGTCGTGACCTCCGTCTCCCGCTGCACATCAGGGCGCTACAACAGCGCGTTAGTGACGCGTGTTGGCTCACGGCTTCCCCTGTCGATTCAATCATCTCATCATTATTTAGTCTGATGAGCGAGCCATGACCATTAACCTCAGAGCTCGATCATGAGCCGTATCATGTGGCGTGCTGTTGTAACCAGCGTCTGCTGCCGTCAGCATGGCAGATCGCCGCGGCTGACGGACGATACCGCCGCCGGCGTGACACGCGGCGGCGGCGGCGCGGCGGGCACCAATCTGGCGCACACCGGCCGGTCGTTAGGTGTCGCACAATAGCGGCAAACGCGGCGCGGCACGGCGCAAACTGGCGCGCGTCAGCTGGGAACCACAGGCGACTTGGCACACCGCGCCACACACTGAGTCGAAGCCGAGAGGCCACCCGACGTACCGGACTCTAGCGATGGAACTCCACTGCCCAGTTTCAGACAGAGACGAACACACACCACAACAGTGGAAGGATAGTTGGCGATGTGTTGTTCATAAGAGCAGAAGTTTGCGGGAGAAAACCATTAATCGTACCTGATTTATGTTCAAAGAGCAGGTGTTACACGATTAGTGACGGTTCAGCTACAAAGCACGTCACAGCTTACATAGCTTACGACGCCGCGAGCCAGCATCCGCACTAGAGCTGAAACACTCGTGAAAATACGAAAGCAAACATGGGTCGCCAATGATGAAGCGTTTCGTACCGTCACGGCACCAGACTTGTGCTGGATTCCGCTTCAGCGGAATCGATTCCGATTTCATACCAAGCCAAATGGACCTGATTCCGAATCCGATTCCAATAGATATTTTGCTAGAGGAATCAATTTCTATTCCGATTCCGGGGCACCTAAAAAGCTTGATTCCTAATCCGATTCCACCGAGTCCGATTTGAGTCCACTCTGCATAAAAATATGCCTGATGATACATACGTATGGGAAAGATGTGCCTATTTTGATATTAAACGTCAAATCATGTCATGAATTGTGTTGAAAAACTGAACCATGCTGCAAAATCGCGACAGTTCAAAAATGGCAAACTATAACGAAAGGAAACAAACAATATAATCTAGACATACCTATTGGCTATAATTATGATGCATGAACATATTGCAAGCTACTGTTGTGCAATATGTTGCACAGGGCAATCAATGTCTTGAAAGATTTGAGGATATTATGGAATGTATGGTCAATAAACATAACATCGCCATAAGCGAAGATAAGTGTATGTCTCCACAAAAAAACACATAATTACTGAGCAGTCTATTGACCTTCATTAGGTAACAAATTGTCACCTAGCTTTGCTTTAGTTATGCATGTTCAAAGAAACGAATTTACCTTAGGAAAACCTTAATTCATGGCCAAAGCGATTTTAGCGAAAGTAAAACGGAATCGCTTGAAATAGACATTGATTCCGATTCCACAATTTTCGAAAAAGATTGATTCCATCTGATTCTGATTCCACCCAGATGCGAACGGAATCGAACACGATTCCGATTCCAGTCCAAACGGAATCGATTCCACTGGAATCAAGCACAAGTCCGCACGGCACTCCTTTTCCAGTTCACGAAGTATGAGTTGAATAGCAGCAGCCATCGTCATAAGAAAACGTGTCCATTTCTGAGCAACACCTTGATTTATACCTCCAATGATCCATGGCCATGGCATGGCAATTAAACCATGACAATTCAAAGACATATTACATTGCCGGTCTTTAATTTTCCGAGTGGTTCACAAGCGCATGTCGCCTGATCATTGCTGTTCTGCTGTGCTGTATTACAGACGGGGCCGTGGCCTGACAGCGATGCCGGCAGCTGTGTGCGTCGTCTATGTCGTATTGGTGACATTGCTGGGGAGGACCGCTGCCCAGCAGACACACCCATCACAGCTACACTCACAGGTGAGTCGTAACAATGCAACCTAGCCAAAGTAAAATGACCGCAAGGGAATATATTGAATCTTCGTAGTTGAATAAATTCAGATGTTGTAGCAAAGTCCAAGTGGTATAAGTGGATGCAAGACAAAGCAGCCAGCATGTTTTTACGTCCAAGCGCATTCGAATTTGGTTCACCAGAACTGTACCATAATAGAGCCCTCTAATTCTAAAACAAATTAGTCTTTGTATCTACCATTTATAGAAGGTGTGAATAGATACAAGGAAATAATCAACACCACGTAATGCGACCAATTGTCAGCATTGATGTGGCAACTGAAGCAGCTTGCCCAGAGTCAGTAACGCTGACGGCAGTGTTGTGTGTACCGCAGGAGTCGACAGTGTTCCCGCCGACGACAGCGGCGGGGGAGAGGGAAGAGGTGTTTATAGAGGCCAGGCACGCGCGCGGCGGCGACGGCCGGCGGCGCAGGCTCATCAACAGGTAGGACAACATGCTCAACAACATGCTCAATCCGAGCTGACGTATTATCTCTGGAGTCAACAGGTAAGACATCAACAGGTAAGACAACATGCTCAATCCGAGCTGACGTATTATCTCTGGAGTCAACAGGTAAGCTCATGCAGACGGGTTTTGTTTCTGAACCCTACTTTAGCCAAGCTAAGTAGCTGTTGGATAGCTCTGTTGTTTTGTGTATTTTTTGAGCAACCACATTATATTTAGATATAAGGATTAGATATTTAGTTTTGTGGATCGTTTAAGTATTATTTTTAAGCATTCATAGTTAGCTGTTACCTCTTACTTGCTTTTTAAAGGACTTTTCATTCTAGCTTGTGTGCGCCAAAATTGTCTTAGTCTTATTTTTGTGTTATTAGTTGCAGGGTTGGATAAGTAGATATTTTAGAAAATTAGGGATAATTAAGGTGTATTTAGTATTCAGTTTATTTAAGGATTAGATGTTTAGTCTAGTATAAGGTGCACTCATAGCTGATTTGTGTTACTAGCTTTACCTAGATCTAGTTAAGGTTTAGAAGAAGAAAAAACAAACAAAAAAAAGTTAAGTTAAGTTAGTAAAGTATTGAAAAGTGCATAGTACCTAAGTTATATACCTAAGTTACTAGTGTATTCAAATGAGCATGACTAGGATGCAGGCGAAGGTAGCAGAGCTAGAGGCCCTCCAGGCTAGAGTAGCGGAGCTTGAGGCGCAGTTAAGTAAGTGTAGGTGTAGAGATGAGCCGCAAGAGGGTGTAGCTCCTGACCAAGGAACGTATGCGCAGATTGTGGTTAGGGGGTCAGAAAAGGAGCCTACAGGATCAGGGACCAGTGGTAGTTCTGATAGGGGCATAAGGGAGGAGGATAAGGCAAAAGTGGATAGTGCGGCTGGGGTTTGGAAGTGTGTTGGAGGGTCACGTTTCTGGAGACCCAACATTGTGGAAAGTAATGCTAGGGCCACAGACAGTAAGGATGAGGAGGGGTGCTGGGTAATGGAGGGTGGTAGCAGAATCTGGAGGAGGAAGAGGGAAGGGGATCAGGAGGGATGGACAAAAGTTCAGGGTAGAGTCAGGCAGTACAGCCCCAGGGAACATCAGCAGGTTACACTAGCAAATAGGTTCAGTGCGTTAGAGTCAGCAGCTGAAAGTGACAAGGTACAGATTCAGCATTTAGTGGTTGGGGACTCGAGGGTAAGGCCCTTAAGGCGAACATTCTGTGGGAAGAGGGACAAATGTATAGTTAAACCGGGGGCAAAAGTAGTTGATATGGGCCCTGTCATTGAGGCAGAACTGGGTAGGAGTAGCCCAGAGACAGTTATAATACAGGTGGGGGTGAACAACATAGGACCTAGACAGAGTGTGAGAATAGTAGCGGAGTACCGGAGCCTGCTGCAGAGGTTGAAGGAGTCCAGGAAACCAGTCATTGTGACTGGCATCCTCCCTCGCTGTGGAGCCAGTGAGGAGTGGTACTCGAGAGCTCTGTCTGTGAACAGCTCAGTTCAGAACTTATGTTCAGCTATGGGGCTTAGTTATGTAGACTTATGGGATCAGTTCTATGAGTGGCATAGGTACTATATGAAGGATGGGCTTCACTTATCGGATGAGGGGGCAAGGGCTTTGGGAGATGCCTACAGAAGTGTCATTCAGGGAAACTAGGTAGGAGGGGGGGTTCAGGGACGCTAGTACTAGGGCATCAAGAAGTAAGCATTGGTAGAAGTTCATGTCAGAATAGGACAGTAGATCATAATTCCCTCAGAATTAGTAGAGTCAGCTCAAAGTATAAGATCACATGTGTGTTGCTGAATGCCCAAAGTATTAGGTCTAAATTTGATGAGTTTGAGTGTTATGTTGCCCTTGAAAAGCCTGATATCATTTGTGTAACCGAGACATGGGTTAGTGAGGGGTATAATAGGGATAGACTACAGGATTTCGAGTTACAAGGGTATAACATGTTCTCATACTGCAGAGAATCACGGCAGGGAGGCGGAGTGTTTGTATATGTAAATAGCTTGTACTGCACTACTAGAGTTGATGATTCTAGTAAAGTAAAAGAAGTAGAATCAATCTGGCTTGACATTAAAATTGGTACAGGAAACAGAGGAAGGTTGAGGATAGGTGCATTTTACAGACCAGGGAATCTTCCAAGGAACTCCCAAGCTGAAACAGACCAAGATATTTGTGAGGAAATACGTAGGAACTTTCGGGCTCAGTGTCTTATTATGGGAGATTTTAACTTAAGAGGATACGAAAGTATAGCAGAGGAAACAAATGAGTGTAGGTTGTATAGGCAAATCTTTGAAGAGGAGCTTTTCATGCATCAGTTTGTAACAGAGCCAACCAGACATTGCTCCATTCTAGACCTTGTATTCTCAGACAACAGTGATCTAGTTAGTGACATAAGTATTTGTGCAGGTCTAGGAACCAGTGATCACAATATGGTTAAATTCAATATCTCATCAGAAATGAGGCCCAAAGATAACCTTATTATGGTTCCAAACTTCAGCCGGGCTGATTTTGATGGTATTAGAAATGACCTCGCACAGGTAAAATGGAACGTTGAGTTGGCAGGTTTAGATGCATGTGAGGCCTGGAATGTTTTCAAAGCTAGATTAAGCCAAATTCAAAATCGGCATATACCCCTCAGGCACAAACGTAACAGAACCAATGGCAATCCAGTTTGGCTTACCCCAGAAGTAAGGAGTGCTATACAAGCTAAAAGAAGTGCATTTGGCATTTTGAAGGGATCTTCACTAGATATAAATCAGAAGGCCTACCAGAATGCAAGAAATTCAGTTAAGAAAAAGGTCAGAGCAGCTAAAAGGGCAAAGGAACTTGATTTAGCTAGACATTGTAATGCAGATAGTAAGAAGTTCTTCAGTTTTTATAAGTTAAGTACAGTTTCCAAAAATATAGGTCCATTTAAGGTAGATGATGTGTTAGTTAGCAAGGACAGTGAAATGGTTGAAGTGCTTAATGATCAGTTTCAATCTGTCTTTACTATCGAGGACCAGAGTAGTATTGCAGCACTTCAGCCTGAGCTAGAGACAGAGGAGACTTTAGGAGAGCTAGGTGGCATAAGTAGTGAACTTGTTCTAGAATATCTAAAGAAAGTAAGGCCTAACAAGGCAGAAGGACCTGATGAAATCCATGCTAGACTTTTAAGAGAATCTGAAAGGGAGTTGTCGGTTCCATTAGCCATAATATTTTCTAAATCACTTGCAGATAGTAAAATTCCACTTGATTGGAAAAGAGCAAATGTTGTTCCTATTCATAAAAAGGGAGATAGAAGTAAAGAGCAAAACTATAGACCGGTTAGTCTGACCTCATTAGTCTGCAAGGTGCTTGAATCAATCATCAAAGATAAGATTGTTGAATTCTTGGAGCAAAATGAACTCATCAAAGATACACAGCATGGCTTTAGGAAGGGCCGTTCTTGTTTAACTAATCTTCTGGAGTTTTTGGATGTTGCAACAGATAGCGTTGATCAGGGTAAACAGCTAGATGTAGCTTTTCTTGATTTCAGTAAAGCATTTGACAAAGTCCCCCATACAAGACTGGGGTTGCAACTTAAAATTCATGGGATCAGGGGCAAGATTCTGGATTGGATAGAAACGTGGCTTTCAGGACGCCAGCAAAGGGTTATATTGAATGGGTGCCAATCACAATGGAAGGAGGTTCTCAGTGGGGTTCCACAGGGCTCAGTCCTGGGCCCATTGCTTTTTATAATATTTGTGAATGCAATTGAGAACAGTATAGACAGCAAAGTCTTGAAATTTGCAGACGATCTAAAAGTTGTCAGGATTATTAGAGGAAAACATGATCAGGATGTTTTTCAATCAGATCTGGACAAGCTAGTTGAGTGGTCTGAAGCATGGCAGATGAAATTCAATTTGAGTAAATGTAAGATTATGCACGCTGGACGGGTTAGCAGTAAACATAGGTATGAAATGGGTGGGCAGAAAATGGAGCAGATTGAAAAGGAAAGAGATTTAGGTGTCGTGGTAAACAATAGACTATCAGCGTCAGACCAGGTTGTAGAAGCTAGGAAAAAGGCACTTAGAATGCTAGGGGCCATTAACAGAAATGTTTCCTACAAGAGTGAAAAGGTAATAACAAAACTGTATTGTGCATACGTTAGACCACATTTGGAGTATTGTGTACAAGCCTGGTCTCCAACATATGAGAAAGATTGCTGGTTGTTAGAAAGAGTTCAAAAAAGGGCAACAAAAATGATTAATTGTCTTGGTAGTTTACCTTATGAAGATAGATTAAGGAAATTGGGTATGTTTTCACTTAGATATAGAAGGCTAAGAGGAGATCTAATTGAAGTCTTCAAATTTGTAAATAGTCAGCATTCTGGATATTTAAAGGGTATGTTTGAGTTCAATAGGGAAAATCGAGGTAGAGGTCATCAGCATAAACTCATTATGAAACAAAGTAGGACTAGGCTACGACAGTCATTTTTCAGTAGAAGGGTTGTAGGACATTGGAATATGCTACCAGGGGATGTCGCTGATGCAGTGACACTTGCTTCCTTCAAAATTAGATTAGATAAATACTTTACAGAGAAGGGATTAGTTCATAAATACTCGTGGGATTAGCCTTCTTTTATGCAGGTAGAGTAAGGTGATTTGAAGGGGCGAGACTGGTGGAGGGGGGGGGGGGGGGGTGCAACCTCGGATGGGCCCAAGAGGCTCTTTGTTGCACTTTTCTTTTATGTCTTTATGTCTTATGTCTTTATAAGACATCAACAGGTAAGACAACATGCTCAATCCGAGCTGACGTATTATCTCTGGAGTCAACAGGTAAGACATCAACAGGTAAGACAACATGCTCAATCCGAGCTGACGTATTATCTCTGGAGTCAACAGGTAAGACATCAACAGGTAAGACAACATGCTCAATCCGAGCTGACGTATTATCTCTGGAGTCAACAGGTAAGACATCAACAGGTAAGACAACATGCTCAATCCGAGCTGATGTATTATCTCTGGAGTCTGGACAGTTTGCGATAACTTCCTCTGACTCGCAGCATCTGACAGGCCCATTTTGACACCTGACTTACATTGTACATTGGCACGTGGAATCACGGGAATATTCGAATTCGAATTAACATGCAAAACAAGACGAAAATCGGTCTGTAAGGGAATCAAAACTCCGGTCTACAGCTCGAACCGCAGCAGATGGCTAATGAATGAGAGGGAAAGCTGTTCTGCGGCCACAATAAGGCAAACCGAGAGCCGCGTGGAGGCCGCCGCCAGCGAGCAGACCACGACAGGCTCCGATCGGCGGACGAAACAGCCGTCATTCCCGATGGAACTGCGATTTTCTCGGTCACCACCCCACCACTGCCCGGATGACACCGAATGCCATCTGCCTGGACTGTGTCGACCGCATTGGTTCTCAGGTTCTCAGGACAATTTGCTAACGGAACGTTCGACGGGCGGAACTAGAAAGCAGGACCGGGCGTTTTCCAATCAGCTAACGAAAGCCGTCACCCCAAATGTTTGGCGTGGTTTAAGATGACAATGGGACCTGTCTGTTGAAAGATCAGATTTTCTATTGGGGGATTTCAGACGAAATTCGAGTTTGTTGTGCCGGTGATTTCTTCATATCGGTCCGCAGTTCGAGCTGGGTGACTGGGTCGGAAAAGCAGCGAGCACTGCAGCCAGCACCCTCCCGCGGTTAAAGGAAATAGTTCACCTTCAACATGGGGTTTTGAACTGAAATAGCAGTTTTGTAGGCTGTGTTGAGAAATCCCTGTCTGCAACTTTTCTTGGCTGAACAGACTTTCCAGCCGAAGATATTTGACTTTTTGGCGAAGGAATGCGGCGCATATATGATATACCGTACCGTCTGAAAGAGCCAGGCATGCGCATGCGCATGCGCATGGGGCATGTGCAGACCAATAACGCACACTATAAAATTAATAATTGACGACCTTCTGTCCTGAATTGGCGCGATGTAGGACCATTTTTGAAAAGAAAAAAGAAACTGTATTAAAAATATAATAAAATCGTGTTCTGATAAATTTTCCGGTGAACTATTTCCTTTAACCATGCACACCAATGTGCGTGGGACACCAATGTAAAGACATAAAGACATAAATTTTCAGTACAACAAAGAGCCTCATGGGCCCGTCCTGGGTTGTACGGCACACATGGACGTGAACGGCACACATGTGACAACGGACATGAACGGCCACATACATTGTCTCGCAGGGCACCATATCATGTAATACACACTAACCATTTTCAGAATTTAACATCCAGTACATATACATCGTTAACATATACATCGTCCTGCACACACGAACCTCAGAATTTAGCAATCTACATTCACAAGACATTCAATCCATACAAACGTTGTAATTACACTAGTCCCACACATACACAATCTTCCTTCTCAAAATAATCCCTTTCTTGTAAGCAACCTATTTCAATGAGTTATGTTCTTATGTATATTCACATATGTGTATCACTATAACTAAGACTAATCCCAGGAATATTTATAAACAAAACCCTTTCCCGCAAAATATTTGTCGAGCCCAGCTTTGAAAGAAACTAATGTGGCTGCACTGATTACATCACCTGGTAAATTGTTCCAATGGCTCACAGCCCTTCTACTGAAAAACGACTGTCTTAATCTAGTCCTGCTTTGTTTAACAATAAGTTTATACTGATGGCATCGCCCTCTTTTATCTCTATCAAAATCAAACAAGTTCTTTAAATACCCAATCTGTTGACCATTTACAAACTTAAAAACTTCAATGAGATCCCCCCTCAATCTTCTGTATTTAAGTGAGAACATATCCAATGTTTTAAGCCTATCCTCATATTCTAAATTACTAATACCGTTAACCATTTTCGTTGCCCGTTTTTGTACCCTTTCTAGTAACCAACAATCTTTCTCATACGTTGGAGACCAAGCTTGAACACAGTACTCTAAATGTGGTCTAAAAAATGCACAATACAGTTAAGTTATCACCTCAGCACTTTTATAAGAAACATTCCTGTAAATGGCACCAAGCATCCTTAGCGCCTGTTTTCTAGCTTTGGTTACCTGGTCGGATGCAGACAGCTTACTGTTAACTATTACCCCTAGGTCCCTTTCCATTACCGTCTGTGACATCTCCTGTCCCCCCATTTTGTACGAAGTTCTTCTTTTTACTCGGCCTACATGCATAACTTTACATTTGTTAATATTAAATTCCATTTGCCATGTTTCTGACCATTCAACCAACCTATCCAGATCCGACTGGAAAAGATCCTGGTCGTTATCTCTCCTAATAACCTTGAAAACTTTAAGATCGTCAGCAAATTTTAACACTTTACTGTCTACACCATTCTCGATTGAATTAATGAATATTAAAAATAACAATGGGCCTAAAACTGAGCCTTGAGGCACCCCACTACGCATATCTCTCCATTCTGATTTGACCCCATTTAGTAAAACTCTTTGCCGCCGTCCTGAGAGCCAAAACTCGATCCAATCAAGCGCCTTGCCGCTTATTCCGTGGGGGTACCTTTTTGTGTGGAGAGCTTGAGCGGAGTACTGTGTGAATACGGTTGACAGTTTTGGTCTCCGCATTTCTCACATAGAAGCCCCGGAGACATCACCCTAGTTACTCTTCTTCTCATCTTTAGTGTGTGATAACTCATCCACACGACATTTCTCTTCCCAAGCGGGTATGCCAACGACATCAAGACACACCGATACGATACACAATAACATTGAGCAATATGATCGGTAAAAAATACAGCTGAAGATCTGATAAAATTCGAACGAAAATATGCCGGTTGTGCAGACTATAAAGAGTGCTTGGTATTGCAGCCATGATGAAACCACATTCGGCATCAATCGTACGGGTAAGGCACAACTTATGGTCTTTACATTACTT
Organism: Chirona hameri; assembly: GCA_036785665.1. Classification (NCBI taxonomy): domain Eukaryota; kingdom Metazoa; phylum Arthropoda; class Thecostraca; order Balanomorpha; family Balanidae; genus Chirona; species Chirona hameri. The sequence continues at coordinate 22,497 of JAXIVJ010017339.1, forward strand.
TTCTGTGTTTTCCAGGCGAGAACATTGAACGGTAATTAGTTGTTTACTTATTGAACTAATTAACGAACTCGTCAGGTCGTTGCCAAAATTATTCAAACGAACTGGATGCAAAAGTCGAAACTCCGATCCAACAAACCGAAACGACTAAGTAGAAACAGTAAAAATATTTTGTCCTCCATCATTGATTTTCCTGAAACATCGAGTCAATTCTGGCTACACAACTGTTCTCACGCAGACGGCCTACCGGAAAGGATGCCAGTGACAACGGCAACACCTGGTGGCTGTGAACCGTGTGCCATATGAGCCTGTCGCGACGCTGCTGGGACGCGGCGGCGGCAGCAGCAGGCCATTCACACCCTGCTCACCGCATCAGATTGACCCAGCCGTCACGCATCACCAGAGCGCCAGACGACGGAGGATCCTGGCCAGCGTGACATTCAAAATCGCATGTGCTTGAACTTAAGTAGGCTGTTGGAACCTCCGCGTAACAGCTTCTGAAAGCAGGTCTTCTGACAAACCGCCCTCCAGCGCTCCTTGAAACTCAGCAGCTCCGCTTGAGTGTTTTACATTACCTTAGCATGGCGAATTAATCCGTGCACGCTTACTGGCACGATTGTCGGTGGCAAGACACCGCATCCCTTCAAACAGACGGTCGAATCACCGACAACCGAAAACCACATAACGCCAGAGCCGAATGACGCCTGATCAGCCGGCACCACCTGTCACTCCAGCCAGTCGCCTAGTCAGCCACATTAGCTTGGAAGCGAGTGTTATCTGTTTTCCCTGCGGGCTGGATGGTCCAGTTTGTATGCCGTGATCGTCACATTTCGCCACTCGGGCTGCCGCGGATATGTGTGCTGAGACGTCGCAATTTCGCCCAAGGGTAGAAGTGGCCTGGTAGACGGGCACAAGGCTAAGCCAGGTCCAGAAGCAGACAGGCCCGAATCTAAGGAAGCCCTGGAAACAGACGGGTCTAAGGTTCAGGTCAAGTCAGGTTAAGGCCCGGGACTAAGGCGGTCTGTAACCACAGGCCTGGGACCAAGACTACTCAGATGTGTGTATAGCGTCCTGGCTCAGATAGTGGCAGACAGCTTTCTGGCCAGGACAGCAGCTCGAGAGAAGGGTTCGACCACTCCGTCAGGTGACTTTTTGCACAGCTGGTTGTCCAGTTCGTGTGCTGGGATTGCAGCATTTCATCAGCCATCGCGAATAGCAGATGCGCGCTGAGGTGTCGCAACTCCGCACGCAGGTAGTAGACCAGCAGCCAGGGAGACAGGCCTGGAGCTAGGACGTCTCTAGAGCCAGACATGCCTGGTGCCTAGACAGCTCCGGAGACGAACGGACCTGGAGCTATGACAGCTCCAAAGCCAAAAACAGGCCTGGGGTTAAGGCAAGACCCGGGAATAAGACGGCCTGTTGTCAGACAGTGCAGGGACAGACGAAGCTCAACCTGTTACAGCCAGGCACGTAGCCAGGATTTCGCCCGGGGGGGGGGGGGGCGCCTCGAAAGGATCACATTCCCGAGCGTTGAAAGGGCCGCATTCCCGAGCGTTCCCCATTCGGTCTGGTTAGGCCTTTGAACTTCCAAGGGGCCCTCTGGTCTGTCCACGGGCCCCTCCAGTCTGCTCAGGGCCCTCCAGCCTGCTCAGGACCCTTTCAACCTGGCAAGGGACTGCGCTGGCTGCTTTGTCGCTCTGCCGAAATGCTCAGAGACCCCTCCGACCTGCCCAGGGGGCCCCTCTGTGCTGGCTAGGGGCTCATCGGCATGTTCAGGGCCATTCTGACCCACCCAAGGGCCCTTTCGGTCTGGTCAGGGGCCCCTCCGACCTGCACAGGAGTCCTTTGAACTTCTCAGGGCCCTCTGGTCTGTCCAGGGACCCTCCAGCCTTCTAAGGGGCCCTTCCGACCCGGCAAGGGACTGCGCTGGCTGCTTTGTCGCCCTGCCGACATGCTCAGGGGCCCCTCCGTGCTGACTATGGGCCCATTCGGCATGTTCAGGGGCCCTTCTGACCCACCCAGGGTCCCTTTCGGTCTGGTCAGGGGCCCCTGACTTGCACAGGGACCCTTTTAACTTCCCAGGGGCCCTCTGGTCTGTCCAGGGGCCCTCCAGCCTGCTCAGTGGCCCTTCGACCTGGTAAAGGACTGCACTGGCTGCTGTGTCGCCCTGCCGACATGCTCAGGGGTCCCTACGACCTGCACAGGGGCCCCTCTGTGCTGGCTAGGGCACATTCGCATGTTCAGGGCCCTTCTGACTCTCCCAGGGCCGTTTCGGTCTAGCCAGGGGACTTTTGAACGCCCATGGGGCCCTCTGATCTTTCAGAGAGGGTCTCTGAAGTGCTCTAAACTCTCTAAAGACTGGTCTCCAGACTCTTAAAGAGCCCATGATACCGCGCTTCGCGCCGTCTCATCGGCCCTTTTCGGCGCACTGCGCCGAAAAGGGCTCCCTGGGCCCCAGGGGGCGGAGGCGCACCCGGCGCCCCCCCCCCCCCCTTGGCTGCGTGCCTGGTCACAGCTGCGAAATAATAGCCATTCCGAGACTCGTGCGTGTTTTGTTAAGACAGCTCAACACAGAGGCAGATAGCCCCCGTCTGAGGACAACTCGAGAGAGAGAGAGAGAGAAGAGAGAGAGAGAGAGAGAGAGAGAGAGAGAGAGAGAGAGAGAGAGAGAGCGGGAGCGGGAGCGGGAGCGGCGAGCGGCAGCGGCAGCGACAGCGACAGCGACAGCGACAGCGACAGCGACAGCGACAGCGACAGCGACAGCGACAGCGACAGCGACAGCGACAGCGACAGCGACAGCGACAGCGACAGCGACAGCGACACGACAGCGACAGCGACAGCGACAGCGACAGCGACAGCGACAGCGACAGCGACAGCGACAGCGACAGCGACAGCGACAGCGACAGCGACAGCGACAGCGACAGCGACAGCGACAGCGACAGCGACAGCGACAGCGACAGCGACAGCGACAGCGACAGCGACAGCGACAGCGACAGCGACAGCGACAGCGACAGCGACAGCGACAGCGACAGCGACAGCGACAGCGACAGCGACAGCGACAGCGACAGCGACAGCGACAGCGACAGCGACAGCGACAGCGACAGCGACAGCGACAGCGACAGCGACAGCGACAGCGACAGCGACAGCGACAGCGACAGCGACAGCGACAGCGACAGCGACAGCGACAGCGACAGCGACAGCGACAGCGACAGACAGCGACAGCGACAGCGACAGCGACAGCGACAGCGACAGCGACAGCGACAGCGACAGCGACAGCGACAGCGACAGCGACAGCGACAGCGACAGCGACAGCGACAGCGACAGCGACAGCGACAGCGACAGCGACAGCGACAGCGACAGCGACAGCGACAGCGACAGCGACAGCGACAGCGACAGCGACAGCGACAGCGACAGCGACAGCGACAGCGACAGCGACAGCGACAGCGACAGCGACAGCGACAGCGACAGCGACAGCGACAGCGACAGCGACAGCGACAGCGACAGCGACAGCGACAGCGACAGCGACAGCGACAGCGACAGCGACAGCGACAGCGACAGCGACAGCGACAGCGACAGCGACAGCGACAGCGACAGCGACAGCGACAGCGACAGCGACAGCGACAGCGACAGCGACAGAGACAGAGACAGAGACAGAGACAGAGACAGAGACAGAGACAGAGACAGAGACAGAGACAGAGACAGAGACAGAGACAGAGTCAGAGACAGAGACAGAGACAGAGACAGAGACAGAGACAGAGACAGAGACAGAGACAGAGACAGAGACAGAGACAGAGACAGAGACAGAGACAGAGACAGAGACAGAGACAGAGACAGAGACAGAGACAGAGACAGAGACAGAGACAGAGACAGAGACAGAGACAGAGACAGAGACAGAGACAGAGACAGAGACAGAGACAGAGACA